>CAUYRH010162989.1:0-37885 GCA_963574655.1 Perodicticus potto | reverse complement strand
ATTCTTCTTAGCAGAGTATCTCAAGAATGTAAGAAAAAGTATCGAGGAAGTCTTTTTAATGTATTTGTCCTCTCACCTCAATGAGCCTGTTATGAACAGTGGTTAGGGTGACATTCGCACACAGGGGGAAGTAATAACAGGTGTGTGAAGCTATCTAGCAGCCACGCCCCATAATATGCAAACTGGGAAGAGAAAACTAGCCAGACAAAATTTCAGTGTGGGACGCTGCATGAAAAATATGAATGACTAAAAATACAGCTCAGTCAGTTTTAAGCTACTTAACGTAATCCACTGAGAATATAACTAACTACTTTTTACAGCCTCCTTCTTAAATATTTAGAAATTGAAATTTAAATAATTTTTTATATTCTGATTAAAAAGTTTCTATAATGAGTATTAGTAGAAGGTAAAGAGATACTTGACTAGTAAAATTAGCATTAGCTAACTAGTAAGTTAGGACTGCAAATAAAATATTTAAACACATGTAAGAAAATCATGAAACTACATTGAGAGTAAGATATAAATTGTAAGACTTCAAGTACAATATCTAAACACATGAAAACGACTTTGAAATTAAGATGTAAATTTACTTTATAACACAAAATAGAATGCAGGTAGTTGTGTATATATATATATATATATATATATTTTTTTTTTTTTTTTTTTTTTTTTTTTAGACAGAGCCTCAAGCTGTCACCCTGGATAGAGTGCTGTGGCATCACAGCTCACAGAAACCTCCAATTCCTGGCCTCAAGCGAGTCTCTTGCCTCTGCCTCCCAAGTAGCTGGGACTACAGGCGCCCGCCACAACACCCGGTCATTTTTTGGTTGCAGCCATCATTGTTGTTTGGCGGGCCCGGGCTGGATTCGAACCCGCCAGCTCAGGTGTACGTGGCTGGCGCCTTAGCCCGTTGAGCCACAGGCGCCGAGCCGGTAGTTGTATATTTTAATGGCAAATGAGTAAAACTAATAAGAATTGAATAAGGTTCTTCTAGAAGAATAAATATTAGGTATAAATCCTTAGAAAATATGGCGTGTTACATATCTATACCTATAGATGCATCTTTATATCTTTAAATAGAAAGGTAAAAGTCTTTATATTTTTAGTGGAAAGGATTAATAATTAATGAAAAAAAGGTTTCATAAAAATTGATAGGAAAATAAAACAACTTTAGGATACTTTGTACATGTTACGGTCCAAGGGCCACAGCTCATGTCTGGATTATACTCAAATCTTCAAGGCTCTGATCTCTCAATTCTTGGTCTGAAATCTTCTGGATACATATATTTCTGCCTGGTCAATCTCATCTAACTATCGTTCTTTCGATTTCTACCCACATACAAATGTTGTGGTCTTCAAAATGAGATGTCCACACCTCTGGGGGGAAGGAAAGACTTTCCAAAGAGGATTGAAACATAGGAAATGTTATGGGAATCAATTTCCAAATTCTGAACTTTCATGTGGACACTCAGCACCAGACCTTTCTGTTTTCTCCCACTTTCCCGGAGAAAAGCATATTTCTCACTTATCTTGCACCTTCTGAGGACGCAATAGACTGCAGTGTCGAAGAGAAAATTCTAAATATTGGTGTTGATGTTTAGACAATGGGGTTTTGAATTTTTCAATTCTTTTCTTCCAGAAAATTTGAAGACAGCCCTAATCATGTTGTCAGGTGATAATTTAAAAGTTTTGGTCATAGATTACTATGTGATACTTGGCACAAAACTTGGCAAGATTGTGAAGAATTGTGTCACACTGCTAAAACAAAACACCTGCTATTCCCATTGACTTATTTTTATGTATAATGTTTTTTAGCACTTTACCATGAAAATAGAAGTAAAACTTATGACAAAACTTTTCTTATTCTAGCAATAAGCAATATCATTAATTATTATCTATGAATATTATATACTCACAGATACAAACTAATTGGAAAAGTCTCATCTTATTTTTTACTTTTATATTTATTAATTTTATTTATATGTTTGGAAACTATTTTTAAAATTAACAATTGTAATAACAACTAAATTTAGAAAATATTAACTTAAGATTTTATGATAACATGAAATGATTTTCTTATATATATATGTGTGTGTGTGTGTGTGTGTCTGTGTGTGTGTGTGTATTTTTCTTCTGAAAAGGTATGACACAGCAATCTATAAAAGATTTCAAGCAACAATATATTAGAATACAAATTTGGGGAAGATAAGGGAATGATATAAAATCTGTCTTTAGTGGAAAGGATTAATAATTAATGAAAAAAGGTTTTATAAAAATTGATAGAAATTGCAATTTAAATAATTTTTTATATTCTGATAAAAAAGTTTAAAATGGCTAATGATAAGTAAAAAGTAGCTATGGTGTTTAGATTCCAGTGGACACATTTAGAGGACTTGAAAGGATTTTATTTCAAACTGTGTATTATATGCTGAAAGTTATATCCTTGCAATCACTGAAATGTATGATGGAGAATTTTAGGTGTAAACTTACACATACTATTCCAAGGGAAGCATGTGCACACAGTTGGAGCCCTATTGAATTAGTCTAGAGAGTCGTCTTTAATGCCTCTGTCTCTCTTGCCCAACAAGAGTATCCTCTGTCCCTCTTTCTCCCTCGGGAATGCTCAAATATCGCCACTCCTCTTCATTTCCACTGCCAGCTCTCAGGGCTGGAGGTTTTCCTCATGTCCCTGCCCTGATTAAATTCCCACGTGAGATTGTCTCAGAAGGTCACCCATCTGTCCTTGGTGGCACTACTCTGAGTTGCATTTTTAGCTTTGTGTGACTGTTTCGAACAACTTCGATCTTCCTCTTCGCTCCCCACCACTTCATCAGATGTTGGGGTGTGCAATAGCAAGCACTATGTATTTTAAGACCTGGAAAGTCACTGGGGCCAGCTTTAGCTGAATGACAGAATGCTGCATTCCAAGGGTCTTAGCACAGGCCCATTACCCAGGAGGTCTCAGCATGTATTTATTGTATTCATGAACAAATGGACACATCACTTGTGAGTCAATAATCAAAAGAGAAAGTGTCTGATTTATCTTCAAATACAGTGAGTGTGAAATTTTGAGCTATTAGTATTGATTTAAGCACTGGGGACCCGGTGTCGAAGTCCTCACTTTAGAAATAGGACTGGGATTCTGAGAAGTTAACAGACTTATCTAAAGCCACATCTTTTTAATGACAAAGTACAACCTCATTCTCCCTGAGCTCACTGGCTTACCAAATGCTAATGACGGTAACTGAGCATTAGAATAACAGGTCTGGCCTTAGCTTATAAAAATTTAGACAGGAACAATTTATAGTATGAAGAATAGAAAAAGTCATGTAAAGTACTGAGAGAATAGGGTGACACCTCAGAAACAAACTGTGTTAGTCTTTCTGGTTTGAAGGAAGAAAATATGAAGTTTCTGAATAAAACAGATAAAAACAGACATTGTGGAAAGAGCCTTTGTCCCTCCACCTTTCTGTTCTCACACAAGAAAAGCAAATGAAAGACGAGGCTCAGACGCAGAGGAAAGAGGCTTCCCTGGAGCTCTCTGTATCCTAAGATAAATGAGCTACGCTGATGAAGGAACAAGTGTGTAAAGATCAACTGACCGAGAAGAGCAAGGAGGAAAAAGTAGGGGACAAGGCTCCTGAGCCTCTCTCAGGTAACAGTTTGCTTTCGGTTTTACACTTCAGGTGACATCCTCGTAAGACTCAACACTTAACAGAGGGCAGGCCTAACAAGGAAGGAATTCACTAAACATTACGGTCCGCGCTCAAAATTCACAACAACCATGACTCAGAGGAGGTCAAAACACATGGAGAGCAACTCTGACAAAGAATCATGTTCTATGATGTCCTATGAGGTTAAGCATTAGAAGAATCGTGTTCTATGATGTCCTATGAGGTTAAGCATTATGCAAGTATTTTTTTACCTACCTCTTGGGGCCTGTGTGGTTGGTAATATGGTGGCCATTTTCCAGATGAGGAAGCAGAGGCTTTCCCAGGGTTATCGAGTGGAACAGCTTCAGCTTAATCACCTATGTCCTCAGTGACAGTAACCTTTCCCTACAGCAGTGGTGTCAAAGTGTGATCCCTGGGCCGACAGACAACATCAGCACAACTGGGAACTTGTTATGAATACAAACACTTGAGCCTCACCCTCCCTACTGGATCGGAAATGCTGACGGTGGAGCCAACAGTGTGTTAACAAGGCCACCTGAGGATTCCAATGCATGTTCAAGTTCAAGTACCACTGCTGTGCCACGGAGTCCCCTAAGCACAACTGCTGCCCTTTACTCATGGCAGAGAGTACTCGAGGTCTGTTACTTAGTTTTTGTTTATTTTAAGGATTTTTTTAACCATTTTTGAACAAATGTATATTACTTTAGAAGATAATTTCATAAACCATAACCACCTGAGTACAGTTAGGGAGCAGGTGCGATGAGGGGAGAAGCCCAGCTTTACCATCTACTGTTATATAATCTTGGCAAACTACAAAACCTGTGTAAATTTTGAATTTTTCGTTGGTAAAAATGACAACTAAAACGATGACAATGTACACAAAAAGTACTAAGCCACTGTCAGAGATGTAATAAACACTCATTAATAAATTGAGTAAATACAGGTTTGATTATGATCATCAGCAAAGAGAATAATATTGGCAACATTATAATTAATTGAATGAGTAGTGAAGCTTAGGGATTATACATATATGTTGTAAATTAGGGATGCTCTCTACTTATTGTTTTTATTACAGAATGGTCTTAAATTTTTTTGAATTTGACATAAGCGTTTATTCTGTACTATTTATATGTTGGGGAATGGATATCACTATTTCTTAATTCTTTAAATTAAATACTTTAAATCTTGACTCAATATTGGCTTAAAGCTTTAAATTGTGCCCTTTAGTAGTATTTTAAGAATACTACATTATTGTGGACATGTATTTGATTTCAGGTTACGTTGGTTGGAGCCAAACAATTAGAGAAAACCCCACAATGCCCCATTCTGACCCCTGTACAGTTAACTGTGCAACCTTGGTAATGTTTTAGTACAGAGATTTCCAAGTAATATTTCCTCTACAGTGGTGACATACTCCCTGTATTTTACAGACCTGTTATTTCATGTTTATTTGCACCAACTAATGGAAAAAATTATTTCTATACCCTTTACTATCCTTTTTATATATCAAAGAAGCTACCATGTTGCCTGTATCCCTTTTGCTTTATCTTTTAGAGTGAGGTTTTCGGATCTCACAAACTACTCTCATGGCTGTTGTTTTCAAAATCTTTTTTTATGATGTGTGTTGTTCTCCACCAAATACTTGGCAATTTGCCTCTTTTCTGAAATGTGGCGTTCTGCTGAACGTAGGCCCCAAACTGAAGCCTGGCAAGACCTGGATGTAGTTCAATTTGTTTTAATGCGTGACACCACCACTCCAATTCGGCAGCTTTAGCGTTTGAATATTTTAACAGGAATCAGAATGTGGATTCAGTCAATTTATCATCCACCATAATTCTTGAATTTTTCTCTCTGCTGCTACCATCTCCAGCTATTCCTGGCCCTTTTTGGTCCCATCATCTCCTCCCTGCACCCACTTTCTCATCCATTCCATTTTGATGTCACTAATTTCACTGATTCTGATGTCACTAATTTCACCCAGCTCTCCACTGCGTCACGATGATGCCAGATAGAACCACAGCATCCCAGAGATTTGCAGTCCCCACCACCTCTATGATTCACTGTTCTGCAGATTTGTTAGAATAAATATAAATCTCTCTAAACATTTCGTAAGGATATGTCTACTTTACTTCTGGTGTTTTTTAAGATAAATATTTGCAAATTACTCTTTTTAAGGTTCCAGTTAAACAACAACAAAAAAATCAAACAAAGATGACTAATCTATTGCTACATGAGCATTTAACAAGGAATCTTGCTCTACCCCTCACTGACTCAAATTAAGAAAGTTAAATTCAGCACTAACTACAGGACTGTATTATTGTTTCATTATTAAGCTGTCATCTAAAATATACGGATGAAATCTCTGATCTTCACACCTAGGTAGCCAAGTGGGTGTCACGGCCCTGGCTGCAGGATGTCGCTTGTGTGTTCTGGGCACGTCACACGGTTGGTTTAGCAAATCTTAGTAAACACGGGAGTTAGTTTCGCTTAGCATGTTCATCTACCCAGTTACACAAGAAAGCCAAGCAGAGACTATAAAATTAAAGAAATAAATGACAAAAGAACCTTAAAATGTGTGCCTTAAATTTAATTGCTTTGCCACAAATAAATGGTAAAGTTATCAACACTCAAATGAGCTGACACCTTACATGAACTTTCATTAGTAAGGGAATTATGAAAGTGATGGATAGTTCAAATTAAGAAGTCAAAAATCACTGCCCCTATTAGATTAAACAGCAACCTGTGTACCTTTCTTCTGTCTGGAATCCCTCTTCTCCCACCTTATGTGTTCAGAAACACTTACCCTGCCTTGAGTACCGTCATGTCCTCTAACAAAGTCTTACTCATTCTTCTGTGGCAGAATGAGATCCCACCAAGACAGCAATCCAGCCCTTCTCTGGGCTCCTGCCCTATGCTCCTGCACTTAGTTCTTTTAAAACAAATCTATTTGTTTAAAGTACTGTATCTTTCATTAATTTTGAGATCCACTTCCCTACTTTCCAGCTACCACCTGGTACTGAGAAGAGGTCAATAAAAGTTTGTTAAATGAATGAATTATTTTAAATCAGCAGTTTCCCAATGACTAGATTTATAAATGTTGGCAGTAATGATCAAATTTGAATGTCCGCTAGTGAAATTATGTTGATGCATTGGTGTAAGTCTAATTTTGTAAAATGCTAAGAAATACTTTTACATGTATAAAATCATTAAAGGGTTAAAAAGAATTATCAGCTATATCTTTCTATAGCAAAATAAAGCAAAAAACAAACAAAAACCCTAAAGGAAGTAGAGGTGATAATTTCTAAATAATACATTTCATCTTGTTTTATCGTGTATACGATATGCATTTAAATAAAATTTTGGCTATATTAATTTTGGAGAAATGCTGTTTTCATGGTCTAATTATATGTGGTAGAATTAAAGGAAGTGGTAAAAAATGAGTAATTTTGTGTAACATTTTGTGGTCTGATAGAATAGTTTCTAAAACACTTGGCAAAAGGGCAATCATTAGTGAAAGTTTTAAAAACGAGGATATTTTAGTTCTAGAGATTGACGGCAGATTTAATCACTATCTGCAAATATATAATGGATCATTTGACAGATAATGGTGACTAAATATCTCCTTTTCTAATAGATCCAACATGCACCATTGGTGTGAGCCCACCTTTCACCCTCCCTTGATCTGACCTCCCCTCCCTTGTCTATACTTAGTATAGAGTATAAATGTCTTAACACAATAACTAAGTAAACGAGAAGAGGCATATATTAACCAGTGTGATGTAAACATTCTTAATTCTGTATGAAATCAGCACATTGTGTACCCCATAAATGCATTAATGTATACATGATCTAAGTGTTTATGATTTAATAAAAATAAATAAATAAATATCTCCTTTTCACTTAGCACAGCGCCAGGGACAATGAACTCAAAAGACAAGCAGAAAAATGCTACAGAAGGTGAGATACAAGGCAAATTGCTAAACAATCTGGGGAACAATGTCCCTCAGAGACCCTTAGAGCAGAATAGCTCCCCTTTGATCTAGAGTCAGTTGGATATAAAATTAAAACTAAATAACTCTTAACAAGACAAATACCAGTTCATTTCATAAAGCGGGTCATGTCGTTCTTTATGTTTATCCAGTACAAGTCTCTTTGTTTCTTGTTCCCGGGGTCATCCCCATCACCCATGTCAGGTTCCAACGTAGCGCACAAAATAGCACCATCTGTGCAAACTGCCTCCTCCCCAGCAGTCCTGGGAGGAAGGACTCTGGTTAATGAAGGAGGGCAGATGTCGGAGAGGGATGGACATTGGTCACTTAAAGTATGAAAAGAAATGGGTCATCACGGCCTTTAGAAATGTAAAGATACCTTGAGAAGTTTTAAAATACCGAAGTCATAAGACCAATGATCTTTGATTATTTTTACGTTTAGTGTTCTTTTTATTAGCAAGTGACATTGAATACAAACTTTTCCTTAAAGAGTAATTCAATTTAATAACTTCATCCTCGTGTTATGTATTAAATAGTGTACCGTAAGAGTCTAAGATAAGATACAGGTTTAAGGTGATTGTCTAGGGTCACTGAAAATGTAAAGATCTCTTTTCATAACCTTTTAGGTTTAAATATTAATACTTGTTATGCTATTTTGTTTATATCATATGCTGGCAATTATTTTATGAATAAATATCACAACCTTTATAGAGAGTTTGGATTAAACTTAATTATTTTGTTTTCATGGGCTGGAAGAGCTTTCAGAGCTGGAAATAAGGTGGCAACTTAGACATGTAAAGCACAAAGCCACAGATTAAGAAAGTTAACCCAAAATTTGGTGAAATGTTCCCAAGATAAATTTATCGCAGCTTTCACACTATTTTCTAGTAAGCTTTGAACCTGAAACAAAGTTCTGCTGTGCTTTTTTTGCTGTTTTTTTCCACTTGATAAATAAAACACATCCACTGAAAATCTGAAAATCCTATTAAATAATACAGAATTCAGTGCAACTAACCTGTTTCTGTTGCTGGAAATCCAGTCTGAGATAAGTGTTGATGCCTGCTGGTGACAGTGCTTGTTGCCAAAACTGCAAGCCAGCATTATGACCTCTCTGCGCAGTTCTCTAGACATCATTCAAAAAATAACAGTAAAGTCAGAGAGTAACTTGTTACATAAAGAACAGATCAGCAAATTACTAATACAAAAGTAATAGTATTTTTAATACTAAGTGCTGAGTAAAAGACACTTAGTAGAGTGGGAGCAAAATGTGTTGAAAATCTTCTCTGGAAAAAGCATTCCAGTGAGGAGCATGGGTTTTGATCTCAATATAATCAATACAAGCAGATCTTAAATTAAAACATAGCAAGGAAGTGTCTTTGTTCTGAGGATCGGATGACGGAAACTGTGCCACCCAGCAGCAGCCCTCCCAGGAAAGTGAAATACAAGGTGGAGAATGAAGGAAAGATGGTCTCATGCTGAGAAATTCACAGGGGCACTAGTAGGATGTAATCGTGCAGCTCTGGAGGAAAAGAAGAGAACAAGAAAATAAAACAGTACTCATGCTGGTAGGATGCTTGAACAAGAGATCCATTAAAATTGTTCTTCGGCCATCCAAGCTTGATGTATGTTGTTGCAACTTGCTTTAAAATATATTCCTAAGTGGAGGTAGGAGAAATAAAGATAAAGTCAGTTTCACATCTCTATGATGACAGTTGACTTTCTTGTGGATACTATCCCATTCCCATACTCCTGATGAGAATACCAAGGCTCAGCGGGATCTAACACTCTCCCTGATAAAGGTTGATTGACTTGTTCATTTATTCACTGAATGTTATAAAAGAACCAAGCTGATTCCATTGTGTTAAAACTAATTCTACCTTGCCCCACAGCCTTCAATTCGCATCTGCACATCAAAGGTTAATTTACGGCTGCATACCAAAGAGCGAATTTACACCCGAATACCAAGGTGATAGGCAACCTGCTTCCTCCCCCACCTGCTGGCTCCAGTATGTTGCCCCAAGCGATAAGGGTACTTTCCCCAGGCCATCCTGATAGTAAATATTTCCCCAGGCCCTTACGCCCCCTATCAGTCTCCCCAGCAGTTGGCGCCCAACACCCAATCCCTTTGTTCCTTTCTGTATCCTTAAAACTGCTCTTCCCTCGGTGGGCGAGGCTTTTTCTGCTATCCTGCCTTGTCAGGAGTGGAAAGCCTTGGTGAATCAATAAATTTTTTGCCTCTTGCTTTTGCATCGGACTTGGTTAATGGGTGATTTGGGGAAGGGACCCCACGATTTAGGCACAACAGTTACTGAGGGTCCTCTAAGTGTCAGGCTCTATTGTAGGGGCTGGGGAACATAACTACCATCTTCCTCTTTATGAACAAGGTCCCTGATTCCACGGAGCTGACAGTTTAGTGGCAGAAAACACTCATCTAATAAACGAGCTGATGTCAGGAAAAACAAAGCAAACCAGTCTTGGGGGTGAGCATTTCTGATAAGGGAGCAAGTTAAGAGGGTGACAGCTAAACAGAGTCCTGCCTAATGAAAAGGAGTGAGCAATTAAGATCAGGAGGGAGAATGTTCCAGGCAGGGGAACAGTACATGCAAAGGCTGGGAGGCAGAAGTGTCTTGCTGTTGAGAAACAGCAACATTTCAGGTGTTTTGAGGGTGAGCACAGAAGACGTGACAGCAGAGAGGCTGTGAGTTCAGATCACGCTGAGTGTTGCAGGCAGCTTACAGACTAGGGGAAGTAATTGGGATAGATGTGAGAGCTGAGGAACAGAACTGTTCTAAGTTTAATAATAAAAGATCTGCCTGGCAAGGATATCACATGCCCTGTAGCAGTAGTAGCAGTAGGAATAGTGAGTAGTGAGAATAGTGACAGGAATAGTGAAGTGAGGCTGAAGGACAACGGGAGGCCAGAGATGAGCCCAGAGCAAAGGCCTGCAGGTGGCCGTGCGGGACAGAAGGACTCCATCTGGTATTGCTCGCAGGGTTTTGGCCTGAGGATTTGGAAGGATAATAGTCTTCCCCCAATTTTAAATAGGCCCACTTTCAAATGTCAGCAAAATTATAGGCAGAGTAACTCTCCCTGTTATGTTTATTCAAATCAGTATTTCAAAGACAGAAAAGAAGGATAAAATGCTGTTAAAATAGAGGAAGTCGGCTCGGCACCTGTGGCTCAACGGGCTAAGGCGCCAGCCATGTACACCTGAGCTGGCGGGTTTGAGTACAGCCCGGACCCGCCCAACAACAATGATGGCTGCAACCAAAAAAATGGCTGGGCGTTGTGGCGGGCGCCTGTAGTCCCAGCGACTTGGGAGGCTGAGGCAGGAAACTGGCTCGAGGCCAGGAGTTGGAGGTTGCTGTGAGCTGTGATGCCACAGCACTCTATCCAGGGTGACAGCTTGAGGCTCTGTCTCAAAAAAAAAAAAAAGATAAAATAACGCAAAAACAAAAAAAAAGTTAAATAAAATAAAATGGAAGAAGTTACTATTTCCTTCCTATTTACATGACTAAATGGTTTAGATGACTAACTGTGCTACAGAATGAAGCAAATGAAGAATACTACCAATAGTACCCATGCCCATGCATATGTACCATATACAGATGCTGTTCACACACTATGTGAAAATGAACATGTAATAATTTATGCCTTTTACGTCAATAGGACATATTTCACAGGAAACTGTTATCCTGGCTCAGCCAATAGCTGAGCGTGGATGAAGCTGAGCCACTAGAGCACTGCAGTGTAATGACACAGCGTTTCAAAGTCAGCAACCCATTCAACTAAGAATGTGTTTGAATATCAGTCTCAGTGTAAGATACGCTCTCCCTCATTTTAATGTGGTCCTTGAATTTGGTCAAAGGAATGAAAGTACTGACATTACAAGTAACTGACATGATGCACTATTCTAAAGTAAAAATACATTAAAAAGTGTATTTTATGTTTCCAGAAGCTTAGTATTGCAGTGCCTGTGTGTTGGGGGGAAAGAAAGTGTTATATGTCTTTCTCTAGCAGATAAAAATTATACCATAACTATAATGACCCATTTGTCCGCATGTCTGATGTAAGACCTTAGTAAAAATGAATAAACGTTTGAGCCACAACCATTCCTATAAAAAAAAATTATGAAAGCAGAATTACTTTTGTGTCGATTCAAGATGAAAAAAGAAAGCAACTCGAACGGCCACCAGACAACCTAGACGGCTCAGATTTCATGTCATGCGGTCCAGTTTTGAGTAATTCCGAATGTGTAGATTGATTAGCAGAGTCAGTAATATAATTACAAATAGAGTAATTTTATAAAACACAGAGCAGGCTTTTAAAATAACAAAAGGAAAACAACTAGTGCACAAAGGTGATAAAAAGCACAGTGATAAAAACATTTAAGAATACAAATCTCATTAGCAGTATCTAATCCTAATGTTATTCTAAATGATGATTAAATCAGATTAGGCAGCGTCAGGTGCGACCCTGGCTTATTGCTTTAGGAACTCCGGTCAGGTAATATTTTGGAATGCTTGTCGTGTCTCCGCGTCTGTTTGGATTATCTGTTGTTTGCTCTCCTGTATCCCCTTGGACCCAATTATGAATGGGCTTTTGCCTCAGTGCTGATCTTATCCTTGTTAATTAAGGAAGTGAATTGAATTCACTATGCCCTTTTGGATAAAAATAATGACTAAGAATCTTTACTGAAACTGCCTATATTCAGTTAAGAACTTTGGGATCCCTGTACCCAGGTTAAGTCCTTTGTGAACACAGAGCCCTTTAACTCTTGGAAAGTAAGTCTGAATTTTAAGGATTTACCATGCATATGCATTCTTAAATTCTGGAGCACTTAAGCTTAATTGACACTTTTAGGCCAGAACAAAAGGTAGCTTGCATTAAATCTCTTCTTCAAATAATTGTCATCAGTATTGCATGGAAAATCAGGACAAAAATTATAACACCAACTGGAAGAAGGAACTAAAATAACTCAAGGTCATTTTCGCATTGGAGAAAATGAGAAAATAGTTTATCTTCTAAAAATTAGAAAGAAGAAATTATATCTTTTTACGTTGAAGACGTTGTAGTTCTCCATTCGGTCCAGTAATTTATCTAGAGGATAAAGAGCTCGGCTGGCAGCATGCCAGGGAAGAAAATCCTTCTCCGCAGACAGGTATCTCATAATCTCCAGGGGAATATTCTGAGGCAAATAGCCAGCCCTGTGCAATAAAAAAAAAAAAAAATTAATGTTAATTATATGCTGAAAAGATACATGATGATGCAAAAATGAAGATTTTACTTATGCAAATAAAAGAAAGAAAGCAAGATTCATCACAGTATAAAAAGAATCATATTCACTGCTATAAAAATAAAATTACCTATTTTTTAAATATAGTCCTATGTAGGATGCCAACGCCCCTTAATATATACAAGGTTGGAAAGTTAAAAATTGACATGAATACAAAATATCAGAATGCATATTTTTTAAAAAGGAAGGAATTTTTAAAAGACAATGCTACGTATGTTCCCTCACAGAAACTCTTCAGAGGTACCAAGGAATTGAAAATAATTGATTACCAAAATGTAATTTTAGTTTCTCCATATTCTTCTTACTTTTCAGGTAGCTCTATGTAATACGTAATACATAGCATTCCAAAAGATGATCAAATCAATGTGTCAACGTATAGCTTTTTGTGCATCTATGTTAGATTACAATATAAGCATCTTTCAAGCCTGTTTTTTTTAATTGATTTCCATAAGATCTATAAACATTAGAATTATATTTTAATAAAGTACAAATAATAAAAATGTTAAAAGAAGGATAGTCTCTACCCTTTTATTATTTCCGTTCCAAATAGATGTCATCTCACCAATATCAGATGTTGAAGCCCCTTTTGGGAACCAATAATAGATTTTTTTTAGAAAATATTAAGCTGTAACATTTAAAAGTTCTTGAAATAAATACTGTCTGCAGTTTAGGAGGCTATGCCTAGAAAAGCAGCCAGAAAGAATCATACATCTCTGCTCTCCAGGACGGCACATACAACATCCTTGCAAACTCAATGCAACATGAATGACAACCTAACGTACATTAAAAGATGGTCTTATTTTTGGTATGTCTGCTACATATGGCAACATTATGTATTTTCCTTGATGTTTTTTACATTCATAATCACTGTGGCCTGAATACTGGTGTCACTTCCAAGTTTGTATGTTGAAACCTAATACCCAATGTAAGAATATCTTCAGAGGCAGGCATTTGGGAAGTGATTAAGTCATTTGATGTCACCCCCTTGAAGGGCATCAGTGCCCTTACAAATGAGGCCCAGCAAAATTTCTTGCCCCTTCGCTGCAGCTTCATGTGGGACGCAGCAAGAAAGCGTCCGAGAGACAGCCCCCACCAAACACAGAACATGTTGCCCCCTGGATCTCGGACTCACCAGCCTCCTGAAGGAGAGCAAAAATTAGTAGCATTTATAAATGACCAATCTAAGGAATGTCGTGATACCAGCCTGAGCAGACTAAGGCAAAATTAGCTAAATGCAAACTTTTGACACAGAGAAGAGGGGAACATGAAAGCAACCAAAGCTCGGTCCTCACACCTATTTACATTTCACACTGTTCTTCCCTAGTATCAGGGAAGCAGACGGATCTTTTTGTTTGTGCCTTTTGGGCGATGAACAGGGAGGACACAAAGTCTTTTCTCATCTTCACTTAAAAAATGTTTGTGAGATTATTTAGCTCTAACTCAAGGGATAAGCAAAACTTACAGGTGAGTATTAGATTATAACTTAAAGCATTTATGATGCAAACTGTGAGGATGATGTTTCATTTTTCTTTGAAATAAAACAAAGGAATGTGTTTCACGCTAATGATTTTGACTCAATCATGATACAAGATCAACTATGCTTAATATCTAAAATTAATAAGTAAGGTGACACAACTCCAAATTTCACACCATTTCAAAATTTCCTAAGGTCTGTACAATTTCTGGTACATCTAGATTTGTGCCATTTTTTCCTGCTCAGTTTCCATTTTCTACATTCTTGTAGAAATAGCATACAAATCGTCTATGGTAACAACACTTAAAAAAGCAACTATCTTGTAGTTAGTATAGCATCTCAGCAATACAGTTAAATTTTGATTTCATACGTTTGTTGCTCACTGAAAAAAGAGTATAATCTAAATGAAAATAATGCTTTTGGTTTTATTTCTTAAAAAATTGTAATATTTTAGATTTTATACTTCGTTTCCCCTGAATTTATAAATTCTAAACATTAATGAGTACTTCCTCTTTTTACATGCCACTCATTACATAATTTTAGAGTTGAAGATTTATTTAGAATCCATTATTCTTTGATTGAAGACAGAAGAAAATTAATACATTTTTGAAAAGGAATCTTCAGTACATAGTTAACTTCCTATAGATCTTCAAATAAATTTGGAAAACCCAGAAAGTTGTTTGGGTCTATTTTCCCAGAGATTTAGACTTGTTGGCCATATGCTCATTATAATTTATTGCATTTTACTTCATCTCTATAAATGGATGGACATAATTTAACAATCTATGCTTTGTGGGATGACTACACATAAAGAGGATGACAAATAAGGTCATGGAAAGAAACTTAAACTAGAGAACGCAGGGCTCTGACTCTGCCGCTAACATTCCCTATACAGTAAACCATCTCACATTCCTTCTTAATGAAATCAGAGGGTTGAACCATGAGATTCCCTTTTACATCACCCGAACTTCTTAAATCAACTTAGATATCTACAATTTGATCTGCTAAAAATAATACACTAATATGGGCACAATTTCTTTATTTAAAAACTTGAAGAAGTATTTTGTAATTTTGTCTTCGCCATTTTTAGATTGCTTCATATGTACAAGTTTAAGAGGAAGAGCTTAGATATAGGTTTTAGAAGACATCTGGCATTTTGTAAAAAAAAAAAAAAAAAAGCAAAATAGGCTTCTTTGAAGTTTCAAATAATGACAAGTCAAGTTAAGAAAAAAATATTTATTAGATAGAGAATTGAAGCAAGTTCTACTTTGAGTCTTCACAGCAGAAATTTCTAACTGCTCACCAAAATCCATGCTCTTTTCTTCGTCCTAGGATAGACTATAACTCTCAGTCTTCCTGGTAGTTAGGTATGGTCAGCACATGACTGAGATTTAGCCAACAGAATCTGAACATTCCTTGCTTCCAGTGTTTCCCACCAGCATCTCCCATTAGCTCCTCCATGTTCTTTTTCTTGGAAATAATTCACCCAGATGATCTTGGAAGTCTTGTATTGATATGCCAAGAACCTACAGGGTCGCTGGTTACTACAGGTATTAGTTCTCACACCCAGTCCCATTGTGTGGCAAGGAGTAATTCCCATTGTGTTTCATCCAAATACATGTTTGGCTCTATTTTTTTTAATGCTGTTGACCTTCTCTAATGCAGTCCTCAAATAGAATACGGAACACACTACACTCAGATTGCCCTCATTCTGCTTTGTCACCAACATATGTAATCACCTACTACATAATTCAGTATGCTTGCACTTAAATTTACCAGTTCAAAATATGGAGCTACACTTAATTAGGCAAGAGGAAGAGCAGCTTCATTAGCAAATTAAGAATTGTATGAGTTAATGTGGGTGAAAACTCTACCTAGCTTGGATGTGTGTTTGTGTAATTGGCTAGTAATGATATCTGGGATTACATGATTAATGATATCTGTGACTAGATAATGTGGGTGAAAGCTCTACCTAGTTTGCATGTGTGTTTGTGTAATTGGCTAGTAATGATATCTGTGATTACAACTACTGATAACGTAATCAATACAGGGGAAGTGTGTGGAGTCCAGTGAATGGAACACTAGATTAGTTCAAAGTCATCAGACCAGCTGGGAGCACACTTAGGCGCCTCACACAGTTTTTCTCAATTTGCATTATCAAAGGAAAATGGTACTAATAAAATAAAAATAATTAGCAAATTTAAAGACTATTGCATGCATAATTAAGATTACCTTGTTAATATTTTAGGAAGAAGTAGTAGATGATATCTATCTTCTCTATTGTTGGAGTGGGGGTAGACATAAAAAATGATTTAGGAATCAAAGAACCATGTGGAAGAGAGGCAAATGAGAACTGTGGAAGAAATGGACAAAAGTTGCCCACAGGAGCCACACAGTTGCTCCCCGACCCCACCACAAACAGGTCTCTTTCCTCCTTTGCTTCCTTTTCCCCCAATTTACTGGAGCTTGTGGTAAACATATCTTTAGGCATACAAAGAGTATTTTCATAAAAAAGGAAGATTAAAACCAGACTGGATGAGCTGATGTTGAAATGCTCTGATCTCAGCCAAATTTGTTTTCACCTAAGATCCAGAATTGCTTTTTAAAAACCATTCTGAATTTCTGTGAATGTTACTCTTGAATCTACTGAGAAGGATGGCTTATGTACAAACAACCTGATTTACTCCGAGTTTTCTTTCAAGGCAGTGGATTCCCCGGGGCTGGAAATTTAGGTGGATGAAAGCACCAACCCCAGACTCTTCCGAGGCTCTCACTCCACTCTTTATTAATTGAATATTCATTTAAAGCCAACAAATAGCCTGCTACGTGCTTCACAATATATGCAGAAGACACTGTCAGTGTCCCTCAGGGCATAGATTTTTAAAGCACTTGCTGAAATGCTTAATTAAAAAGTTTACTAGGTTTTATCTGTTATTCTTTATTATTCATTATTAAAAGACTTATGATGCTGTTTGTGGGAAGATCCCATGACACAGATTGGAAACTCCAATGGTCCTCCAAGTGCTATTGAACAAAAAGGGAAAACACAGGGGAGGTATCTCTGCCATGCAATAGTGCATTTGATCAATTCCTAGAGGAAAAAAAAGATACGGTTAAACCTTGTCTGAAGAGACGCAAACGGGGGTCACTTATGTGCAGCCCCATGAAATCAGGAAGGTGGCAAGTCCCACAGAAATGTGTCCCTCTCTTCCTGTTGTTTCTCCTCTTCTGAAAGCTTTCTCCCAAGCCTAAGTTGACTTGAACTTCTATTTTCTGGGCTCAAATAACACCTTACAAAGCCTCTGTTCATAGTAATTACCACAACACTAGTCACACTTTTGTCATAATGTTACATTGATCACTGAACTTAGATCTTTCAGAAAATGAAGTACGCTTTACCCATCTTTATATCTCTGTAGCCTAATGTGGAACTTGATACAGAATAGACATTCAATAAATGTCCCTTAAAATAAATGACAATAACATCATAGTTCTAAAAACAGGAGCACTTGCCCTGTGCACTAAAACTTAAATACGACCATAATTTTTAAAATAGTAAGCATTCTCAAAGGTTAAAAGATAGCAGCAAGGTGGGACAAAAATCTGTTAAAGTGATATTTATAGTATTTTTGCTCATCTTTTTGTATTAATGATACATGTAGAGACAAGAAATTTACTGCTGTCCAGTTTTGGATAAGCCAGTCTATACCAAAATAAAATAACTTTTATCCAGTAAGAAACAAAGGCATTATATGAATATCTCTGCTCTTTTTTTCTCTGATTGGCAAATTGCCTTTCTAGAAATAATAGTGTTATTTACAATTTGCATTTAAATAAATTGATGGAGGGCTCAGGAAATCTCTTTCTTCTAGTCGGTAAATTGACAAAAGGGTAAACAACATAATCTCTAGGCTCTCTTCTGGGGTAAACACTTAAAAAACTAAAAATAAAATGCCCAGAAATAATTTTCTGCAATATGTACAGTTTCATTATAACCATTGCCACAACCGGTCCTTTCTTTTCACACACACTTTCTTCATTTCCAAACATAATTTCACAAGAAATCAGTCATCATGTTAAAAGAATAAAAAGAAGGTCCTCTAGGTAATTAATAGCTTTAAGAAGCAGAGTCATTGATCATTAATTGGAAAGTTAATATTAGCTATTTGGCAAAAAGGAAAAATATCTTAGCTTTGTAGCCAAAGTCAACTAATTTTTTTTAGAAGACTATCGATGTAATAATTTTAAGCTATCATGTATTGAGGACTTACGGTATGCCAATTACAATGTGACAAAAAGGCTGTCTAAGTTTGTTTCAATTTACTATCCTTAAGAATAATTCTACTAAGCTTTGAGACCAGTACGGGCATGCCCATGATTTTAGATCAAGAAGGTAAAGTTTATAGAAGGCAGGCACTTGCCAATCTCACCTGGCTAACAGGCTAACAAGTGATGGAGCTAGAATTCAAATCCAGCCCTGACCAGCCACTTCCTCCTCGTTCTTCCCTATAGGCCACATCTCAGAGTTCCACTTTGAATTAGTGTTATATGGTTTCTTCCTTCCCCCCTTTCCCACAACTCTCTCAACTGTATTTATCACTTCAGACTCAATGCACAAATAAATACCAAATATAATCCTATGTTAGGACATAGGAAAGTGCTATGACAGGAAAGCAAGCAAAGCCAGGGAGCAATTTAAACCTGGTGAGTAGGGGGTCCATGTATGAAGGGTAAGAACAGGTCGACGAGAGCTGGTGGGATGGAATTCTGACTGAGGAAACGGCGAGTTCCAAGAGCGTGAGAAATACACAATTTGGGATGCTGGACAAGTAACAGAAGACCTTCCTGGCTGGCGTGGACACAGCTGAGAAAGAACAGCAGAGGTAGTGGCAGCTAGATCATGAAGAACTTCAAATACTAAGGGCTCCTGATTTTATTGTTTTTCATCATAAAATATATTTATTATTGAAACTGAGTGATGATGTCAGTATTCATGACAAAGAGGTTGTAGAAGCCAAGGCTGCTTTTAAAAAATGTCTCATTTCGCTTGTGATCATAAACATGACTGTAATAAAAGAGGCATATTTTTCTGGGTTGCATTATCCCCAGGATAAGTTAAAATGAAATAACACTCGTGTGTTCAGAGAAGACTCACCGAGAGCCAACAGGCCACGGCCCGGCCCTTCCACCCAGCATGGCCGCCCAGAGCCCTGCACTCCAATTGACTCAGCCCCACCTTCAAACCACCTCCTGGCTGTGTTAGCTGGGGGTTCACCGAATGATGGGGTTTGGTTTGTAAAGAAAGATTTTTATATCCAGTAGAAGTTGAACAGAAAATAAAAAAGAGAAGACAGCCTTCTTAAATCATGCTCCTCAGTCTGTGATACAATTCTGCTTGGTTCACTCCCTGCTGCTGCTTTGAATGGTTTTCTCTTTTTCATATACACTTTTTATTTATTTATTTATTTTTTGTAGAGACAGAGTCTCACTTTGTCACCCTCGGTGGAGTGCCATGGCGTCACAGCTACAGCAACCTCCAGCTCCCGGGCTCAGGTGATTCTCCTGCCTCAGCCTCCCGAGTAACTGGGACCACAGGCGCCCACCACAACCCCCAGGTATTTTTCTGTTTTGCAGCTCGGCCGAGGCCGGATTTGAACCCGCCACCTTTGGTATATGGGGCCGGTGCCCTACTCGATGAGCCCCAGGCGCTGCCCCTATATACGCTTTTTAAATTTTGAATTAATATTGGGGCACAAGTGATTAGGCTATCTTGTTTGCATTTGTTAGGTAAAGGCCAAGTTGAGCCCTTCACCCAGGAGGGTGCCCCATACCCTTACATTGTGCCCATGAAGAGAGACTGGTCTTCAAACGCATTATTCACTAACAGAAACAGAAAGTCTCACTTCTGAGATTCATGTCGAAGCAGTCTTGCTGGTCAGCAGCTGGTTTTCTCCTCTCTCCTGAGCCTGCTGTGCTTGGATGGGAGGCACAGTCCACCTGCTGCCGGCTGAGAGCCTGGGGTGCTTTGGGGTCCCCCTGAGTGTGGCCTGGAGTCCGCACAGACTGGGCGGAATTCACCAGCTTGAACGCTGCTTCCTCCCCTAGGAAGCTTCCTGACCAGCTGCGGCTCCGGGTAAAGCACACCCCGCATCTGCACCGCCCGGCGCTGCCCACTCAGCGGACCAGCCGGCGCTTTGCACAGACGATCCTCGTCGTTGCGCCCCTGTGCCTGGCGGTCCAGTTCTGCGCGCTCCTCAGTCCCGCCCAGTGTTCAGATTCTGCTGGGCGCGCTCCCCTGCCGGCCCCTGGGGTGCTCTTGTTCGTTCTTCTCCATCAGACGCTGAGGCGCCACAGGCACCAGCCTCTCCCGGGACGTCAGAGACAGACAGAGGCTCCTTCCTCGTCAGCCACCTCTGAACGCAGGTCGCCAGGCGCCACGCCGACCTCACCCTGGGTCACCTGGAAGGCCACTCGGTGGGATCAGGTGGCCCCGTCCACGGCTCCCGCTCCTGGACCTGCAGAAACCTGGAGCAGACCCAGGAGTGCACAGGGGCACACACGCGCGCACACACGTGTACACACACATGCACACACACGTGCACATGCATGCACACATGGGTACACGCATGCACGTGTACACGCACACGAACACACACGTACACATGTACACGCACACACGTACACACACGTACACATGTACACGCACACACATACGCACTCACACCCACGTACACACATGTACAGAGGCACCCACCCACGCACATGTACACACAAACGTGTACACACACATGCACACACGTGCACACACACGTGCACATGCATGCACACATGGGTACACGCATGCACATGTACACGCACACACGTACACACATGTGCACATGCATGGACACATGGGTACACGCATGCACATGTACGCACACACGTACACACACGTGCACATGTACACGCACACACATACGCACTCACACTCGCGTACACACATGTACACAGGCACCCACCCACACACATGTACACACACACGTATACACTACGCATGTACACGCATACACATGCACACACTCTTAAACACACGTGCACACACTCTTACACACACGTGCACATGCATGCACACATGGATACACGCATGCACATGTACACACACACGTACACACATGTACACATGTACACGCACACACGTACACACATGTACACATGTACACGCACATACGCACTCACACCCGCGTACACACATGTACACAGGCACACACACACACACATGTACGCACACACGTGTACACACATGCATACACACGTGCACACGCATGCACACATGGGTACACGCATGCACATGTACACGCACACATGTACACACACGTGCACATGCACGGACACATGAGTACACGCATGCACATGTACGCACACACGTACACACACGTGCACATGTACACACACACATATGCACTCACACTCGCGTACACACATGTACACAGGCACCCACCCACGCACATGTATGCACACATGTATACACTACGCATGTACACGCATACACATGCACACACTCTTAAACACACGTGCACACACTTACACACGTGCACATGCATGCACACATGGATACACGCATGCACATGTACACACACGTACACACACGTACACATGCATGCACACATGGGTACACGCATGCACATGTACACGCACACACGTACACACACGTACTCATGTACCCTCACACACATACGCACTCACACCCACGTACACACATGTACACAGGCACACACACACATGTACGCACACACGTGTACACACATGCATACACGCGTGCACACGCATGCACACATGGGTACACGCATGCACATGTACATGCACACATGTACACGCACGTGCACATGCACGGACACATGGGTACACGCACACACACGCACACACATGCACGCAGGTCCCGCAGTCTTTTGCTGCATAGTGGGAAGCCTGGATGGATTTTCTATGTGATGGAAAACCGCAGCAAGTTTCTGAGTTGGGAAATGACACGATCTGATTAATGCTTGAAAAGGGCGACGCCGGCTGCTGTGGAGAACAAACTCAGATATGCTGCATGGCCTTTAAAGATGAGAAGGAAGTTAAATATGATTTCCAAGTCCTTCTTCTCCCTCTGACTGAATGGACTATGCTTAGGAGAGAAATATACACCTCGCGAGTGAAATAGATGACATAAAAACATTTTAAAATGTTTTTAAATGACATAAAAATATTTTAGGATAGGCCATGCATGAAATTTGTTTTAGAAAGTTTCTCATGCAGGTATCAGGAGAAAAAATTTTCAAAAACTTACCCACGCATTATTTATTGTTGCTAAATTGTTAAGAGCAGAACTAGATTGTCTGGAGAAGGTCCCAGATAAATCATTTAAACAATGAATACAGTTAAATAGAATATATGCTTTATATATAGAAATCCATATATTCCAATTTAGGTTTATCAGAAGAGTTAGTCCAGAATTTAAATACAGAAAATAGTTTCAATTTAATATAGGAAATTTTTCTACACAACTGATGATATACATAAACTATATAATTCTAGCATGGGGTAGTGAAGTGTTCAAGTGCTCTAAAGGGCCACATGGGGTAAAATAAATAAAACATTTTGGCAGGATTTTGCAAAGGTTGAGTCTACTGCCATCAGGATATCAAATAATTAACCTAAATGTCTATAAATCACTGAAGCTCTCCACTTCCTATGTGGCCTCTTTCTAGAGAAATGTGTGAATAACAGAAAACTAGAAAAGGGAAAAAACATCATTCAAATCAAACCACTTAAAGATAACTGGGTATATCTCCTCTGGTCTAATATTTATGTCTGAAGTTTTATTTATTGCCCTATACACACACACACACACGTTTGTGTCCAGGGAGTTCATAAAGTTCATGTGCACACTATTTTAACTTGCACACAAACTTGATAGACAGCCTGGACATATATATATGTATATATATAGATATAGATATAGATATAGATATAGATATAGATATAGATATAGATATAGATATAGATATAGATATATATAATATATGTTTATATATTTATGTTTATATGTTTTTATATATAAACATAAATATATATATTTATAAATGTAATATATATAAATATATATTTATGTATATATGTTTCTAAAGTTTCTATAGTTTATTTCTAAAGTTATGCACTATATAGTGCATTTCTAAAGTTATGCATAACTTTATACATAACACTATATAATATATATATATATAGTGCATAACTTTAGGAATAAATATGAGACTGAGTATGGACACCCTGTATAATACTATGCATAAAAATTTATATATTTAACTCATAATTTTACATGTCATTCTTCGTAATCTCCTTAGGATTTATTCTCACAATATTCTGTGGGGAGGATGTATATAGCTCACAATTTTTGAATAACTTGGCTATATGCATTTTATGTCATAAATAACAGGTTTATAAACGTGTTTCTGCATGGTGCTTCTACACATCCCAGATGATTTTATTTGAATGGAATTCCAAAATTAGAATTATTATGCTAAACATTATAAAATACTGTGGTTCTCGAAAGCTCTGTGAGTATATGGTTTCAGTCTTTTGTGAAGCACCAACTGGTCCCAGACAAAGGAGCAGAGAAGCTTGTGCAGACCAGACAGCCCCTGGAATGCCCACAGGGGCTCCCCGTATGTCCGTCCCTGTATCTATTCATTGCATGTATCATGTTATTCAATCCTCAAAACAATCTTCTGATCTTGGCAATATTATTACCTTCATTTTACAAATCAAAACTGACACTCAGAAAGGTTACCTAACTTCCCCGGGTCATGTTGTCAATAAGGGTAGTGCTGGTATTTGAACCCAGTCTTCCTGTACCAAACCAGAGAATGACAGTCCCACCGCTATTCCTAAAAGGCCTGGCTATGATTTTGTATTTCCCCTCCATCTTCTAGGAAAAGACAACATGGGAAGAGGAATATGGGGACACAAAGTCGGGGTAACCCACGGTGGCCTTATGAGAACGACATAACATAACAGATCAAATGGGGTTGGAGGGAATGCTTTGCTCCACGGCTGCATCTTTGAAATATGGGCCCTAACAGATTCATTGTACATACAGCTTTTAGCCTTTGGCTCTTTCGTGGCCACATCTGCCAAAGCTACTTTCTTAAATGCTGATCTCCACTCTTGGGTTCCTTCAGGGCTAATGTCCTTAAATCAGGGAACACACTCAGCCCAGACTCTGGTCTGGAGACACTGACTTCAGCCAGTAGTGACACACAGACGATGAAAAGCAAATTCTAGAACACTGTCCTTCAGAAATATTGTTGGCACAGGCAAACCAACAGATAGAGTACCACGGTGTGGTCTCAAAAAGGGGCGGTGATCATATAAATTATCTGTAATTTACATGAGGAAAGGATTTAAGTAATGGAATATTTCCCATTGTTTCCATTGTTTTATAGGAAAGGAAAGAACAGAAAGTGGTTTGATGTGGGGGTGGGGTGGGGATGGGGGTCCTATACTTAGACTGAGAAGCAAAGGGTGAAAGACTCAAATAATTGTAGGTGAAGAATGGGGGAAATTGTTTCCTAAACATAGCTATAGTGCTGAATTCTGGGCCTGGAAAGAAACCCAAAGATAAGCCACTTGAATTAAAAATCTATAAAAGAAATCTCAAAACCAAGCCCAGCTCCAGTTCATTCAAGGAGGTATTGAAATATATATGAGGCCATTAAAATTTCCATTTTTAATATTCTAAATGTACAGCTAAGGTTGAATTTTAAACTGGGAAATGGTTAATAATTAAGCAGAAAAACAATATGACATTCCAAAAAGTGGATACATTTAAAAAAAAAAAAAACTCACGACTTACGAAAGTGTTTTTCAAAGAGAACAATGACTCAATTAGAAAGGTTTAGAAGACCACGGAAAGGAGATAGAGTAATCCACCAGGAGAAAAGTGACAGCAACCTTTTGATGCTCTCACTGCATCAAATGAATGCAGTGATGAATCTGGCCTCTACAGGCAACTTGAAGAAGCCCCCAGCCAAAGCTGGAACTTTTTGAGTGTCCATAAGAACAACAGCTGCTATGAATCAAAGCATATGGAACAGACTTTCAAAATACTTGCAGATAAAAATGATCCAAATAATTGGCTACTGCAGCGTGCACCAATAACGCTTATTTTTGAGGTTGAAAAATAAAGGAAACGATCCAGCATTTATGTAACCTTTCCTTGAAAGCTGTATCACTGGGTCACCAGACAGTAAACAGACCAAGTGTCTCTTTAAAGATCCATTCTACATCTTGGTGATTGTGCGCTGAGCTGTGATAAACATTCTAGTGCAAATGTCCATTACATCTACCTGGAAGGATTTGGAGAACATCCTCCTAAGTATCACAAGAATAGAAAAGCAAGCAACCAGTGCGCTCCACGCTAATATGAAACTAGCAGATGAACAACTACATACTCACACAAGAAATAAACACAACCGCATTCAAGAGGGGCGGAGGGGGAGGAAGGTGGAGATAAGCTCTGACCTAACAGGTGCAATGTAGGAGTATGTGCCACGCCTCCTGGGTGAAGGGCTTAACTACAAATTGGACTTTACCTAAAAATGCAAACAATGTAACCGGATCGTTTATACCCATATATTACTCTGAAGTTTTTTAAAAAGAACTATTCTATTATAAATAAAAAGAATGAAGGAATCACCATTTTACAGCATTTAGTGAATTAACAGATCTCCACAATCGCTGCAAACAGGAGACAACTATTGTTTCATGTAGTCTTGTAGAGTCAACTCTGAGGTGATCCTGCCAGAAGTTGAAACCTATGTCAGATCCATCCTCTGCCTTCAAATTACAGCCAAAGAGAGGACACAGGGGCACATAAAGTGTACACTGGGGATGCGGCCACCAAAGTCCGGTCTGCGGAAAATTATATAGCACAAACAACTTTCTCCATGAAATAACTGAGAAAGAAATATTTTTTTAAATGAAAGGGAAAAGTAATGGTCTAAAAAGCTTTGAAAAGACATATGACTCAATCCCTGGGCAATAACGTCATTTGAATCTTCAAATATAAAAAGTGAAATATAAAGAAAAAATGGCATGTATGAGATAATTGGGAATTTGAATCCTGTATATTTGATGTTACTGAGGGAATGTTAATTTCTAGGTGATTGTGTTTAAAAATATCATTTTAAAAGATAATAGCAAAATAATTTCAATAAATTGATATGAGATTTGCTTCAAAATAGTATGAAAGGTTGGATGTGGACATGAATGAAATAGGCTGGGCTGTGAGCAAATAATTGTTGATGTAGGGCAAAGGGCATGAGGGATTCTTTGCGTTCTTGTTTATGTATATTAGAAATTCTTGTGAAGAAGTATTTTTTTTCTTTTCCCTTTTTAAAGCAAAGATTAAACCTTATGTATTTTGGTTTCCTCAGTGCGTACTGTAAACTCTTCATGTGGCACACGTTTAAGATTTTTTGCTGAATAACAAACTTTCAGAGGGGAAATCTTTCAGACTAAGTTTCCTCCTTTAAAAAACGGGGGAAATGGTATTTACTGCTTACTTTCCAGAATCATTGTGTGAGTTAAAAGACAAGAAATGGGGGAGTATTTTGTAAATGTGGACAGCCTTACGACTAAAGAGCCAGAACTAGAAACCAGCAACCACATGTTCCACATCTGTCTTCTGACCTTGAACTGTTCCCATCTTTGAGCTAATAAATTCATTTACGGATCCCAGCACATCCGTTTTCCCTTGAGGGACAAAGTACCAAATGGTACTGTAATTGCCAAGGGAAAATTATTACTCTCTTCTGAATTATTCCCATCATAAATCCGAAGCCAGTCAAACAGGCTGTGTCACAAAAAACGACAGGGTTGCTATACAGTGACAAGAATCCCACATACAAGTGCCCATAAATCCGTGAGTATCGCAACCCTCCAAAGTCATTGTGCATCACGCGTCTAAATCAGAGCTGGGAAGCCAGGCTGGCAGCATGTTGGCCAACACCGCGGAAACAATGAAAATGAGGTGATTTACTCAGCCATCAGTTAGAGGAATATCCCATCATCTGTCTCGTGTAGATTGAGATAACATGTGCAAAGCATTCGGGTTGCCTGTCTTTAAACATTTTCTGTTGCATCAAAGGAAGAAAGAAGGCTTTTTTCATTTAGTAATGATAACAGACAATCTTCCCTATATCTTTTACATTCAATTATGGCTGCTAAAAGAGATTACAGCATGTTGAAGAAACTATTGCAACCAATAGTGAAAGATGGAAAAAAGCTAGAGGACACAGCTTCGGTGTGCCCCAGGAATTTTCTCCTTTTCTAATCTGGGCGGAATATTCATTTTTACTTACAGAGATAGGAAATATTTAATCTAAGTCTTTATGATTGAAAGTGATACTTTTCTGACTGTAAGAATATTATGGTCTATTCCAAATTAGTGTTAAAAGCCACCCAATGCCGTGCAGATGAAATGTGGAAAGTAAAAATACTTTTTTATTACCAGTGAGATAGAAAAAGAACTTAACTACGTAATTCACTGCATAGGAAAAAGTTTAATATTGTCAAAAAGACAGCTGTGCCCCCTTGAAATCGCCCTTGGGGAGGAAGCCACGTTACATAGATTTTTGGCACTTTGCTCTTCCTCATAAGGATCCTAAATGACAAGCTGGAGAAATAAAGGATGAAGCTAAACAAATGTACCAAGCCGAGAGGATAAAGTAAATGGTGGTATTGAAATAATGCTAACCACCTGTTTAAAAATCTGCATCTACAAAGTTTTGGATTTACGTGAGGAAAATTTTCATTCATCAAATTAAAATACATTGAAACCATTTTGAAATCATTAACATCTATATATAATTGGTACTTTTTGTTTTTTGTGACGATAACTTGTAGACAATTTATAAAACCTACAGGTACAAAGGTTACCTGCAGGTACAGAGTAGTTGTTTCTAAATGGTAACTGTCTCTCACATCTCCCAATTATAGTGGCAACTTCCAGCACCACAAAATTCAAAATGTGCTATTTGTATGAAACATTTCATTATTCTTGGGTCCCCAGCTCAGACTGCAACTTCCAGCAACACCAAATTCAAAATATGCTATTTATACAAAATATTTCATTATTCTCGGATCCCCAGCTCAGAAATATGACTGTAACTTCTTGATTTTCTTTAATGCTGATACTGTTCAAATAAAACTTAGGAAAATTAAGGGCAATGATGTTCTAACTCCTTAATGATGAATTAACAATTAGAGGACATTAACAGTGTGGATTTACCATGTTCTAACAGTGACACTCATTAATTTTAATAGCAATCTCATAGCTAAGTCCTTGCTGACTGTCTGAAAATTTACCCCTCATTACCACACATAAAAGTAATTTTCTAAACTTGAAGCCTCAATGAAATACAAAATAATAACAAAAAGTGCTAGTTAATTCAGAATGAGTATGGACAGTATATTTATATTATACCAAAACATGAGCATAAAAGCAAAATACCTCTTTTTATAAGAATTATATTAGTTTAACAATATCATATTTTGCCAAAATGATTATATGTACTTCAATGATTATTGAAATTGAAAGAGAAATATAGTTGAAAGAATTAGAAATTTCTCTTTAGCAAAGCCTACTGATACAGGAGGAATATCCTGGAATCTTAATTTAATGAAAATCATTATTACTTAATATACAATAATAACATGATGATAGTTTTCCTAAGAATTAAATATTTAATTTTAAAGAGTGGACATTTGGGAGAAAAGACAACAGAATGATAAAATCATTTAAAAAGCAATAGTTTAAGAAAATGGATACACTCCTCATGACTTAACTGCCTAAGAAAACTTATACTTGTTACTTGTTTTATTCAATGGGGACTTCATCTCAATTCAACCATTTCAAGAGAATATTTTCCCTACACCTTATTCTGTAGTTTAATCTGTATCTTCTGAATCCTGCTCAGACAGACAAGGAAGTGAGCACACTTACACTTTATACGGCCTCGTTTATCCCCTCCGGATATCTATTGTTGAATTATTTCTACGATTTCCTGGTTTAAAGATTTATTATAACTTCTATTTTGTAGCCTTAATTTCTCTGTTTCTTATCTTTGGTCCCTTGTAGATTCAAGATTCACCATCATCCTTTTTGCAGTGAAGGGATAACTTGATTACAGACAAGGCTTTGTATACTCTACCCACTGGAGTATTTTTGCTTATAGAAATCTGAGCCAGGCTGAATTTTCTATTTGCTACATAACTTACTTTATTTAATCCTTAAAGTCCAGTGTATTCATCCAGGCATGTCCTGATGTTAATCCCTCCGTGTAAGCTACCTTCCTAAAACACTGGGTGCCCTTTTCAATCTACACACTTACACTTCTGTCCTGTAGGAAAGAAAGCTCCTCTTCCTGCAGCCTTGAACGTCTTTCCTTTCTGGTAAACATCAACTGCGCACAGATGTGCCACCGCACCACACACGGACACCCCCACAAGCAAGGCTGGATGGCTCTTGTTACATTATGGTTTCATCATTTTTCCCATTTCATTTATCTCAACTCTCTCAAGCTTCTTCTCCACTTGCCTGCCGTGTTTCCCCACGTCTGCAGCTTGTGAACTGTTTCTGACAAGCCTGCTTTCATCACGGCAATGATCCATGACGTTCACTTCTTTTCTATTACTTTGTTTGTTGTCTTCAAACTCTTACCTCCAAGAAGCCACATTTCTTTCATTCTCTGAATAACATAGATGGGTATATTTGGACATTTCCTTGCTATTATTGTTGTTCTGTTGTTATTGTGATTCCTAACTATTTTTCCTGTGGTATATTTCCACAGTGCTGAGGCTTTTGGTCTGGATTGTGTTTAAATATCACTCACACTTAAAGGGGGGGTCACAGCCGGTAGCAGCAGTCCCCGGTGGAGGGCGGCTGAAGAGCACCGTGGTACAGAGACTGGAGCATTTAGGGCTGTTACTTCAGACCTGGTTCTAATCAAATCAGTGGTTCCATCTGTTTAGGGGCATATCCCCGCTCCAGAGTCCCATTTCGGAACACGCTGGAAAGCTGTGTGACTCACAGTTCAGCCCCGTATATTGCAAGTTCTCACTGCAGTGATTTAGAATTTAACTGTTTTTTCCAGCTGTCTCTATTAATGGTTGCCAAGCCACTTGCCATATATATCCCTTCCCCAGCCCTCCAGTTCTGCGCCCTGCTTCGTCTGACAAAGGACGTGCACGGCTTCTCTTTCAGGCCTGAGATTGTCTCCCAGCCTTCCCCCAGGAGAAAGAGCGATCACTTAACCTACGGCACGTCCAGATCTCGTTACTAAACAAGGCCGTCTCTTCAGGGAGGTGGCTCTCATCTTCTGCAGATTTCCGTGTCCTACGGAGCATTTGCAAAATTTTTCTTCTACTCTCACATCTACCGTTCTGTCCTTTGTTCCCTAATTCACTGTATTAATCATTCTTTACTTGGGATTTGGAGTTGTGTCTGTCTCTGTATCTCACACACACACAAACACACACACACACAAATGGACTTTTCCTCCTCTGAGCTTTTTATTTTTTTCCTTTTCTCTTCTTCTATGTTGCTATTATTAAAACTTGGTGTTGGGAAGTGAGGGAAATACATATATTTCATTTCCTTCAACTGAATGCCCTTAAAGAACAAAGCAGAACAAACAAACATGGTCCTGCTTATCTGGGTTTTGAGCCGGTTGTGTTGATACTAGAGGTCTCCCGGACTCCTCCTAACTATCGGTTATCTCTAGAGAATTCAGCTCGTTCTTCACCAAAGCAGTTTTGTAAAAAATTCCTAAGGACACACAACCAGATTTTATTTACTTGAATCCATTAAAATTAGGGGCTGCCATGGTTATCCACACCTCAGAGATATGGAATGTGGTTATAGACCACTGGAATAAAGTAATTATTGCAGTAAAAGAAGTCTCACATTTGTTTCTGTTTCCCTGTATACATAAAAGGTATGTTTATACCAGCCTACAATCTATTAAGTATGTGCACGTAATAGTATTATGTCTAAAAAATGTGTATACTTTAATTTTAAAATGATCTATTGCTTAAAAATTCTAAGCATCATCTGAGCCTTTAGTGCATTCTAATCTTTTTCACGGTGAAGGATCTTTCCTCAGGGTTGATGGCTGCCGACTGATCAGGGTGGTGGTTGAAGAAAGTTGAGGTGCTGTGGCAATTTCTTAAAATAACAATGCAGTTCGCCACATTAACGGACTCTTCCTATCATGAAATATTTCTCGGTAGCATATGATATGGCTTGATAGCATTTTACCTGCATTAGAACTTTTTTTTTTCCAAAACAGGAATTAATTCTCTTGAACCCTGTGGCTGCTTTATCAAGTACATTATTAATGTTTCAATTTATTGTCCTTCCAACAAAGTTCACGGCATCTTCATTCCACCTCCAGCTCCCGCTCTATTTGCTCTTCCTTAGGGAGCAAATCCTCATCCATTCACGTCTGATCATGAGAACACAGCAACTCAGCCTCATCTCCAGGTTCCACTTCTAATTCTAGCTCTCTTGCTATTCCCACCACAGATGCAGGGACTTGAGCCCTTGAAAGTCACCTATGAGGGCTGGAATCAACTTCTTCCAAATTCTTGTTAATCATGATATTTTGAACTTCTCCCATGATTCAGAAATTCTTGTAGTGGCATCAAGAATGATGAATACTTCCCAGAAGATTTGCAATTTGCTTGGCCCAGATTCATCAGAGGAATCACTCTCTTTGGCACTTATACCCTTATTAAATACATTTCTTAGATAATAAGACTTGGAAGTCAGAATTACTCCTAGATTTATGGACTGCAGAATGAACGCTATATTAACAGGCATGAAAACATCATTAATCCCCTTGTAAATCTCCATCATAACTCCTCGTTGAACACTGGAATGAACAGTAGTATTTTTTTTTTTTTGAGACAGAGACTCAAGCTGTCACCCTGGACAGAGTGCTGTGGCATCACAGCTCACAGCACCCTCTAATTCCTGGGCTCAAGCGAGTCTCTTGCCTCTGCCTCCCAAGTAGCTGGGACTATAGGCACCCGCCACAATGCTCGGCCATTTTTTGGTTGCAGCCGTCATTGTTGTTTGGCGGGTCCGGGCTGGATTCGAACCCGCCAGCTCAGTTGTACATGGCTGGTGCCTTAGCCCGTTGAGCCACAGGCGCCGAGCCAAACAGTAGTATTTTTAAAGAAATATTTTTTTGGTTCAGTAGGTTTCAACAACGTGCTTAAAATACTCAGTAAACCATGCCGTAAACAGATGTACTGACGTATCTAGGATTTGTTGTTTCATTTATAGAGCACAGGCAGAGTAGATTGTTTAGTTTCAGGGAATAAGTGGGGAGAGAGAGAGAGAGAGGAGACTTTGGAATTGCTCCTTTGTGGAGTAGTCAGAACACCCAATTACTGATGAAATTTGCCATCCCACATGGGGCTGGTTCATGGTTCTCAAAATCATTATAATAGTAAAACATCAAAGATCACTCACTGATCACAGATCAACATAACATATACTGATACTGAAAAAATTTGTGATATTATGAGAATTACCAAAGTGGGACACGAAAACATGAAGTGAGCACATGATGCAGGAGAAATGGCGCCAGGAGACTTGCTCAACACAAGGTTGCCACAGATCTTCAATTTGTAAAAATCATAGTATCTGTTAAATACAAAAATTTGAAATGCAGTAATACCAAATAACTTGTGATTTATTTCTACCACAGTAGAGTGGACGTAGGTGATGGGAGCCTCTTCTAGACTAGCATATTAACCTATTGTGTGTTTTGTCCATGTCCTACCTAATCCTTCTGCCAGCTGTAATGGACACAACCTCAAGTTGTCCTAGGGCCTCCATGTTAAAAACAACAGCCCTGGGTCTTGTAGGAAGTCAACTTGACAGTCACTTTTTCAAATAGGTAATAGAATTCAGAGGCAGAGCCTGAGTCTGGATCTCCTGTTGACATCTGATGCCCTCAAGATAATCCCCTATGTGTCAAAGAAATATAGACGTCCTGAGAACCAAGACACCAAATAATTACAGTAGAAGCTACTCATGTATAAAATTGCCTGGTATAAAACAAAAATACCACCAAGTTTTCAGAGAGCTCTGGTGCTAAAAATGGTATTATCTTGGACTGAAGGAATATGTGACTGTTCAATGAAAGTTTTAATCTAAGACCATTTTGATGAACTTTTTGACTTTTGGTTTTCATCTTAATTCATCTTTCTCTACTATATATTCTTTCTTAGCTACCCTGTGGTTAAAAAAATCATTAGAATCTAGATTAATCCTTCTAGTATATAACATGCAATTTTAAATGTGATGGTTACCATTTTCTTAAATGGATAAAGGGGAGGCAGTCATCTCTGCGTAAATATGGCCCAATACAAAATATATTTTGTTTTTATACTAGTTATTAGAAATACACGCATTTCATTCATTCATTAAGCAAATGTTTATGAAGAATCCACTGTAATATTGTCTTAATGTAGATATATGCTACACAATTTCATAGAATATCCTTAATGTCTTAGGATTTATAAAGTTATTTTAATTTCCCAATTATATGATGTAGGATTTTATTTAATGTAACACATTTGTCTAATGTACTTAATGTTTATTCAAGTGTTGGATGGATTAAAAACACACACAAATAAAAAGGGAGTGATCATCTCTGTATGACACATACAGGCCGGCAATTTCCTAACGCTCCAAGGAAGAGGTGTTCATTGAGAATTCAGGATGATCTTTGAAAAACGTCTAGAAGGAGGAATCAAGGAACATTGTACAAATGATACGACAACATCTGCATCCAGCATACCTGGGGAGCTAATCTCGAGTACTTTAGCGGAGGTTAGTCTTTCAGGATAATTTTCAGAGATTGCAGAGTGAATGCTGCACGTGTGGAGAAGGAAAACATGAGAAAGTGAGCGGGAGGAAGGCACAAGGACAGAGACTTTGCCAAATTTAAGTCTTTAAAAAAGGGAAGTTTTCACTATTACGAAAGTACATTCTGAATTTTGCGGTAAGAAGCAGCTCACATTTCAAGTCTTTTGATAGACGGAGGACGCACACATTTTGGCTATACCTACTGGGGGTGACCTGCCAGAAGAGAAAGGCCATTTTAAAATGTTCTTTTTGCCAAGCAGCTTCATTTTTTAGGTGATCCAGTTTTAAACCATATTTCTCTTAATGATATGAGTGAGGGGGCACTGTTGGAAGCAAAAACCTGTCACTCTGGAGGACACACGTGTCTCTCGGTGTCCGCTACCGCGTGGGACCCGCTGGTGATGTGGGGTACAGACGTCTCTCTCCTATAATGCTCACTGCACTGAAAATAGTTTAGGGTTTCTCGGTGTGGGATTCATGGTTAGAATGTTACAGAGTATGCATTTTTGGGCAACCATTAGCAATTGTTCTGATTCTTTTTACATTTATATTATCAGTCAGTAGTGATTTGTACTTTGATTAGGAAAAGCAAGGGAAGGATATAAATATTCTAATATAGAAATAATATGTAAGACTTTTTCATGACTTTTAAAATAGGGGAATTATATCGAGGCTTTTTCTAATGGCACTTATGGGCTACATTATTTCTCTTTATATGTTCTATAACTGAAGATATAAAAGGAAAGAAAAACTGTTGCAATCTCCTTTTTCCTTAAAATGCAGTAGTCTTAAAAACACCATTTGCCTCAAAATGTTTTATTAACTTTAAACTAGAAATATTCTATTTTATGTAATAATTATTAATCAAATTTTTAAATTCTCTCCAATATTCCAATGTAAGAGTAGGTGTACCATAAATATCTTAAACATTCTCAAGTTATTAGAAGTTTATAATATTTCCAAACTTATGAATAATTTTAAAGAATATTTTTATGCATGCAGTTTTTTGTTATTTATTTATTTACTTATTTTTTTTTTAATATGGAACACTTCACAAACTTGCATGTCATCCTTGTGCAGGGGCCATGCTAATCTTCTCTGTATAGTTCCAACTTTAGTGTATGTGCTGCTGAAGCGAGCACGTGTTATTTATTAATTGTGTGTGAAGATATGTCTTTGGAACTTTGTTGAGTCCACAATTGTAAATATGTTTAAAACTGTTGAAACAGATTATCAATTTGTCATTAAAGATGGATAGATATCTCTCAAGCAGAATATCAGAGTGTTCTCCAGGATGACTAATTTTAAAGCTAATGTCATCTATTGCACTTTTCATATTATTCTATACCCCACATAAAAATTAACTGAGTATTGGTTATAGACTTGCACAAAAGGGTTAAAATGATTAATCTTCTCTCAGAAAACATAGAAGGCAAACATGGTAATGCTGGGTTTGGTATAAATAAGTAGGACATGAAAAGCACAAACTAGAGAAGAAAATATTGATAAAATGAACCTTATAGAGATTACAAATTCTTAATCTTAGACAAGAAAAATAAAAGGCAAGCTGAAAATTGAGAAAAAGTTTTGCAAAATGTGTAAATAATGAATGGGCATCTGTCAGAATATTTTAAAATCTCTTACGTCTCAATAAGACAACCCAATTCTTTTTAAGTGTACAAAGGATATGGGTACATATAACACAAAAGAAGATATACCCTCAACAAATAAGCAGATGAAAATATTCTCAATACCCCCGATCATCAGAGAAATGCAAATTGGATCTATCACAAGATACTCTACACCCAATATGATGGCCTAGTGTCACAAAGAATGACAACATTAAGTGTTAATAAGAAATGACACAATTAGGACTGTCGTAAGTTGCTTACTGGAAGGTAAAAAGGTAAAGCCACTTTTTACAACAATCTGATATATTTTATGAAGCAAATTTACCATATAACCCAGCAATCTACTCCTGTGCATTTACAAAGAAAAAAGAAAATACATATAGACACCAAAATACACCTTCAAATGTTCACAGCAGCATCATCCATAATAGTCTAAAATGGGAAGAAACCCCAATACCCATCAATGGTGAATGTATAAACAAATTGTAATATATCCATATTATCCAACTAGATAGCATATTAATACATGCAACAATTTAGATGAATCTCAAAACCAGGGGTGTTCAACCTTTTTTCTTTTCTGCTGCACATTGGAAGAACAGAGTTGTCGTGGCCACACAGTAATAACACAAAACCTGATGAGCCAAAAAAAGGTCAGTGCACACTTTTCAACAATATCTGACACCGGAGATAAGCAAAAAAAACAGTCCTCACAAAATCAGCCTGGGGCCCAGAGGCTGCAGGCAGGATACCCCTGCTCGAAATCATCCGCTAAGTGAGAGCATGGAAAGCAAAAGTGCTCTACTCTGCAAACCCATTCATGCAAAACTGGGGAAAAGGCAAAACAATAATGAGAGCAATTGACTCAGAGGTTGCCTGGGGTCAGGACGAAAGGAGAGACTGCAGATGAGCAGGAGGAAACCTTTTAGGGTGAGGGAATCGTTATCCATCTTAATGGTGGTGTCAGCTACATAATTACATACAAAATCTGAATAAGATCACACCTGTGGTGTATATTTGAAGGGTCAGGAGAAAACTTCTAAATACGGATCAAAAATGTTCTCACATAGTAATGAGAAAGTCTCTTGAATGTTATCGCAATCAGGTTCATGAAAATATCTCCGATTGTATCTGAAGCCCGCACACTGTACCCCATGATTAAATTATTGTACACAGCTATGATTCAATAAAACAAACAAACAAGCAAACAAAATCTGAATAAGGACATTGATTTAAGAAACCTTAGGAATAGATTGTGAAGACAAAAAGCAACAAAACATAAAATGGTACTAAAAATACTTGTGACCCAAGAGATGAACCCAGCTACTTAACTGTTATTTGATCTTTGACAAGCCAATTAAAAACATTCAGTGGGGAAAAGATGCCCTATTTAACAAATGGTGCTGGGTGAACTGGCTGGCAACCTGCAGGAGACTGAAACTGGACCCACACCTTTCACCATTAACTAAGATAGACTCTCACTGGATTAAAGATTTAAACTTAAGACATGAAACTATAAAAATACTAGAAGAAAGTGCAGGGGAAACCCTTGAAGGAATCGGCCTGGGTGAATATTTTATGAGGAGGATCCTCCCCACCCCCGCTATTGAAGCAGTATCAAAAATACATTACTGAGAACTGATCAAACTAAAAATCTTCTGCACAGCCAAGAACAAAGTAAGTATAGCAAGCAGACAGCCCTCAGAATGGGAGAAAATATTTGCGGGTTATGTCTCTGACAAAGGTTTAATAACCAGAATCCACAGAGAACTCAAACGTATTAGTAAGAAAAGAACAAGTGATCCCATCTCAGGGTGGGCAAAGGACTTGAAGAGAAACTTCTCTAAAGAAGACAGGC
>CAUYRH010162984.1:0-12054 GCA_963574655.1 Perodicticus potto | reverse complement strand
TAACTGTGTACATTCATGCAATCATGGGGTGCAATGTGCTGCTTTCATATACAATCTGAAATATTTTCATCAAAGTAGTTAACATAGCCTTCATGGCATTTTCTTAGTTATTGTGTTAAGACCTTCATATTCTGCATTTAGAAAGTTTCACCTGTACCTTTCTAAGATGCACCATAGGTGTGGCCCCGCCAATCACCCTCCCTCCACCAAGCCACCCCCCTACCTTCCCCGCCCGTGTGCCTTTCCCATATTCGTGTGCTATAATTGGGTTAAAGCCTTCAAAATAAATCTATAAATTAGTTTCATAGTAGGGCTGAGTACACTGGATACTTTTTCTTCCATTCTTGAGATATTTTGCTAAGAAGAATAAGTTCCGGCTCCATCCATGTAAACATGAAAGAGGTATCCCATACTTAATTTGTGATTTTTTAGTTACCTTTCAACCTTATATATCTTAAATATTAACTCTTTTCAGTTAAAAACTAATAACAATTATTAAATTAAACACAAAACGGCAGCTCAAATGGTGACCTACAGAATGGTATTCAAATGATGAACCAAATTCCCTCTCACAAAAACCCTATAGGCCTCATTCCACAGAGATTAAAACCCTAAAGTTGCAAAAACCACATCTGGACTCCTAGTATAGGTCACAACTACGACCAGTGGTTTCAAACGGGGATCCTTAGGCTGGATAGGCCCTCAAAAGTATTTAGTTTGGTAGCACCTAAATAGAATATTTAACTTTTAATTTTTAAAAACTGATAATCAAAGTACATTCAAGTGTATATATCTTAAATATTAACTGGAAGAGTTTTGACAACTGCATATACTTCTGTAATAACAAGCCTAGAATAGATGAAGAACTCTATCACCTCTGTAGAAGGCCACTGGCCCCTTCCAGTCAATTCCCTGTCAAGCCCAGACAAGTGCTTTGTGATTTCTTTCAGCTACTAGGGACAATAATCTGTACACAACATTATGTACAATACTCATCTTTCTCAAATGTTTGTCCTAACTTAGTTTCTCTCTATTGTATAAAAAAGCATGAAAGTAATATGTTAACATCTCCCCCTGGAATCGTGGACTATGTTCTTATGTGACTGTGAAGCACTCCTTTATGCATTTTGTAAGAATATAATTGGGAAGACATGCATTTTGAACTTACACTATGTATCCCTAGGAATGCTTCACGACAATGTGGTGTGACATGGGGAATCTGTTTTGGTGAGTTTCTGCATATTGTGGACAGCATTGTCTCCTTTGGATGCCAATGTTCCTCAGTACCTGTTACAAAGGCTGACTCATGAAGGCACCCAGTGATTGCTGACAACAAAGATCCTTTGCTAACTTTATACAGGTGGTCCCTGATTTAATTAATTTCTCTCATCCTGGGTACAGTGCTATGGTGTCATAACTCACAGCAACCTCAACCTCTTGGGCTCAAAATATCCTCTTGTCTCAGCCTCCCAAGTAGCTGGGTGACAGGCACCCGCCATAAAGCCCAGCTAGTTTTTCTATTTTTAGTAGAGACAAGGTCTCACTTTTGCTCAGGCTGGTCTCAAACTCTATGAGGCACTTAACAGGGTATTGAATGCATTTCTCACTGACAATTTCGATTTAGTGGGATGTAGCCCTGTCGTAAACAGAAGAGCATCTGTATTCAAGTATAGTCTGTTATCCTCGGTAAAGTGCCGTGGCATCACAACTCACAGCAACCTCAAACTCTGAGGCTTAAACGATTCTCCTGCCTCAGCCTCCCAAGTAGCTGGGACTACAGGCGCCAGACACAATACCTGGCTATTTGTAGAGATGAGGTCTTGCTCTGGCTCAGGATGTTCTCAAACTCCTGAACTCAGGCAATCCACCTACCTCGGCCTCCCAGTATGCTAGGATTACAGGCATCAGCCACCACACCTGGCCTAAGTAACTGTTCATAACACAATAAAAATGACTTTTCAGGAAATGTACTGAATTACTCTAAGAATATTCAAGGGTGAGAAGGACATTTCTATATACTTGGACACCACTGATGGCTTGTTGGCACACTGGAGACTAGTTTCCCAAGGCCTCCTGATGTGGACACTTAATCCTCTTGCTTTTATAGATGTATAAAAGCTCTCTGACTTTCTCTGCTCATTAGCCTAACAGTCAGGGCTTCTCTGCATTCCAGAGGGTTGCTTCCTACTTACCCAGTGACCACTGACAAGCTCCAGCCCAGGCAACCCATGGCAACCATCTAATGGGCTGCCATGACACCCCTAACAAGGTCTGAAGCCCAGTCCTAGGGAGAAGGACCCCCTATAAGTTTGCTCTCCTTAGGTACTGTCAATTATAAGATACAAGTTAGAGTCTCCGAACAGTGTCTCACACTTGTAATCCTAGCACTGTGGGAGGCCGAGGCAGGTGGGTGGATTGCTTGAACTCAGGAGTTCCAGGCCAGTCTGAGCAAGAGCAAGACCCCCATCTCTACTAAAAATAGAAAAACTAGGCAGACACCATGGCAGACGCCTGTGGTCCCAGCTACTTGGGAGGCTGAGACAAGAGAATATCTTGAGCCCAAGAGTTTGAGGTTGCTGTCAGCTATGACATTATGACACTGTACCCAGAGTGACAAAGTAAGACTCTGCCTCAAAAAAAAGAAAAAATGAAGCTACAAGTTAGAGTTCCCTTATATCTTTATGTTACACTTCTTATCAAGGTATGACTTCTGTTTTCTGACTGAACCCAGACTTATTACAGTAATGAGACAGACCAATCTCAGGAGTTAGGTTTGTAAAGATGAGATTTAGGGATTGTTTAGGTCAAACCTTTAGGCAAGAGCAAGGAGCAGAGCTGATTACCAAAGGGAAAGACATTCAGTGGCATCACATTAATCAAAGTATTTCTTATGTTTGACTATAAAGTGTCCACTGAAACACTTGCCTTGGGACTCCAAGTAAATGCTGAATTTTATCATTACAGTAGTAATAATAACTGCAAAAACTGGCGAGGGATGGGTCTTTTCAGTGAACCTGCACTGAAAACATCAGCCTCAGGTCTTCTGCAGCTCAGTTCTCTGTCCGAAAATCAGACAGATTCCACAATAGCCCTTAGAGATACAGATTTCTTATCTCCAAAAGGCTGATATAGCTGAAAGTCAAACATAAATTTTAATTTAAAGGTTAAACTACAACCATAGCACAATCTCACCTAGTTTTTCAGGTAAAAATTAGGACATTAATCAGTTATTGTAAATGAAGAATATCCCTTGTGTGTGAGGGGTTTTGGGGGGTTTTTTTTGTTTGGTTGGTTTTTTGATACAGAGTCTCAAGGTGTCGCCCTCGGTAGAGTGCCATGGTATCACAGCTCACAGCAACCTCCGACTCTTGGGCTCAAGCAATTCTCATGTCTCAGTTTTTCTATTTTTAGTAGAGACAGGGTCTCACTTCTTTGCTCAGGCTGATCTCAAACTGGTGAGCTCAAGGAATCCACCTGCCTCGGCCTCCCAGAGTTCTGGGATTACAGGTGTGAGCCACTGCACCCAGCCCCCTTGTGTGATCTTTAAGGTTCACAGGTGTGGAAATTATATTCAGAGAGGTATAGGAATTTACAAGATTTATTTTACTCACAGGTCTTGGAGAGGGAGGAATGGAATGGCATGCCATGTTGGGGTGGAGGAGGACTGGAGGAACAGCTAGGGAGCAGGCTCGCCCAGGGAGATAGAGAAATGAAAGAGAATTGGGACCTATTTGGTTTCAGAGTGGAGTATGCAAGCAAAAACCAGAGGATTTCATCAGTGTATCTGAGTGTCACTAGTCACAGACATGAGATAGAACAAAGGAGAATTTGGGGAATAGGCTGGTGTTTTCATATTGGTACATGTAGTCACCTGGGCAGGGTGCCCACAGCCTGTTTGTGGAGATATTAAGGCACTAAAAAAATAACAAATTTTAAAAAATTTGGCTCGGCACCCATAGCACAGTAGTTATGGCACTGGCCACATATGGTGAGGCTGGCAGGTTCAAGCCCAGCCCGGGCCAGCTAAACAATGGTGACAGCTGCAACAAAAAATACCCAGGTGTTGTGACTGGTGCCTGTAGTCCCAGCTACTTGAGAGGCTGAGGCAAGAGAATTGCTTAAGCCCAAGAGTTTGAGGTTGCTGTGAGCTGTGATGCCATAGCACTCTACCGAGGGCAACACAGTAAAACTCTGTCTCAAAAAAAAAAAAATTATAATATAACCCAATCCATGATTCCTCAACATTTTAAACAATACTAATTGGGAATGATAACAGTTGTCACCAAGGTTGTAGAGATGCTAAAGGTGACTGGGACTAATGTAGCCCCCACTTCTATCAGCAGGGATCCTTCCTCAAATTGTAATCTCTGGGACGTTATGCTCAGAAATGCCCATTTCACATGGACCAGTGACTACAGAGCCTGGGAAGCAATATGATAATTATCCCTCTCTCGCCAAAATCACAGCTAGTAATCACTGTTCTTGGTGTGTTACTGAGACTGCCAATCTTAAAAGCAAGAATTCTGGTAACACTTGGAAGGGGCAACATAAAAGCAGGCCACAGGTGTAGTGCATGAATGCCAAGACAGACAGCCTTCACCAACAGCAGAGCCCAGTGGAGAGGGCCAATTAGTAAGCCAGAAGCATTTCTAAGGAGTTTTTCAGCCCAAGTTTAGAAGGATAAGGTTGTTGTCACTAATTGTGTTACAAATGGATCAAGTACCCCCTTCTGGGATTTATTTTTCTTTCACTATTATTTTTAACTGATACCTGAAAATTGCGCATATTTATGGGATACAAAGTAACAATTTGATGGATGGATGTACTATGTAAGGATAAAATTGTAGTAATTAGCATATCCACCACCTCAAATGTTTTATCATTTCTTTGAATTGGGAACATTCAAAATCTGCTCTTCTAGCTATTTGAAAATATACAAAAAATTGTTCTTAATTGCAATTTAGTGCTATAAAATACCAGAACTTATTCCTTTTTTTTTTTTTTCTATCTAGTGCTTCTGGGATCTTTCAGGATCACTTCAACACGGTGGTGGATATCACATTCAGATACATGAAATTAAAGGATTTATTACACATCCCATGAGGACCAAGGCAGGAGGCTCTACAAAGCAGGGAGGGAGCTGGGAGAGTGAGGACCCCTGGGAAAATGCCTATATTGGGGGTCTAAATAGAGTACACAAGCAAAAGTTAAGAGGGGATTTCACTGGTGTATTTGAATGTCACTAGGTCATGGTCAGGGGAGCGCCAAGAGAGAGAATTGTCGCAAGAACCACTCATAGCTCACTGGTGCACCTGGTTTTCTTAGCAGGGTGCTTACAGCCTATTTGCTGGGATGTTGAGGAATAAAGAAAATATGAAGCTTAAAGATGTACAACACAATGAGAGAAGAATGACAGCAAGAAACTTAGAATAGGGACATGTAACTGGACCCAGATGAAATTTACAATCTCAAAGCCCCAAGACACTCTCATACTCCCTTACCAGGGAAGTAATTTATTCTTTGATTTCTATAGAGAAAAGCCTTCTGCTTAAGAAAAACAACCTATGGTAAATTCACTTGGACCAGATACTTAGAAAGAAAATGCATTCTTAGATATTAATTATTATGAATTATTAATATTATCACATAGATAATTCATAAGCTGTTATCATTTGAAATCCAGGGAACATATATGGAAATAGATGCTAATGATATTAGCCAAGATGGTAGAATTGCACCAGTAGGTAGGGCCAAATTCAATGACACACAGATTCTTTTTTTTTTTTTTAATTTTTATTATTAAATCATAATTGGACACACAGATTCTTAGTAGACATTATGGACTTCATTTATTAGCCCATGGGCCTGGGTATGACTAACAGCTAAATTAGTTGGAGGACTGAAACTTGGACCCACAGGTGACCTACAGTTAATGAAGTTGTTACACCAGAGCTTCCCTGACTAATATGAAGAGGGAACCATAGAGACATAAAATGTTGCACTGAATTTATCATGTCACCTGGACAGCCCTCCTCCTGCAACCTACATCAAAGGCCTATAACACACTCCCTTCATGAAGGTAATCCAAAATAGATACATAAAGAGAGCACTTCTATTCTTTTTTTGAGACAGAGTCTCATTATGTCACCCTCAGTAGAGTGTTACAGCATCACAGCTCACAGCAACCTCAAACTCTTGGGCTTAAGCCATTTTCTTGTCTCAGCCTCCCAAGTAGCTGAGACTACAGGTGCCTGCCACAACATCCAGCTATTTTTTTGTTGTAGTTGTCACTATTGTTTAGCAGGCCCAGGCTGAGTTTGAACCCGCCAGCCTCAGTGTATGTGGCTGATGCCATAACCACTACGCTATGGGCGCCAAGCCAGCACTTCCATCCTTGAAAAATCTGTGGTTATTTTACTTTTATTACTATTTTTTTTTTCTGAGACAGAGTCTCAGTCTGTCACCCTGAATACAGTGCCCTGGTGCCATAGCTCACAACAACCTCAAACTCTTGGGCTCCAGAGATCCTCTTGTCTCAACCTCCCAAGTAGCTGAGACCACAGGCATCTGCCATTATGCCTGGCTAGTTTTTCTATTTTTATTTAGTAGAGATGGGTAGCCTTGAACTTACTCAGGTTGGTCTTGAACTCCTGAACTCAAGCAATCCACCCGCCTCAGTCTCACATAGTACTAGGATTACAGGTGTGAGCCACTGTGCCCAGCTGTTATTCTTCCTTTATAAGCCAGGTATAACTATAAGGGATACCATCATTGATATCAATTCTCTGATTCCAACATAGATGATAAGAACCCATAATAGCAAAAGTCAAGACAGTAGCATGTGACTATCAAAGACAAGAAGGCCAAAAAAAAAAAAAAGGTATAAATAAATAAGTAAATAAGTAAATAAACCGCCTTGAACAAGAATGAGACCCCATTGCTACTAAAAAAAAAAAAATTGAAAAATTAGCTGGACATTGTGGCAGGTACCTTGTAGTCCCAGCAACTTGTGAAGCTGAGGCAAGAGGATCACTTGAGCCCAAGAATTTAAGGTTGCTATGAGCTATAACACCACAGCACTCTAGCCTGGGCAACCGAATGAGACTGTGTCTCAAAAAAAATAAAGAAATAAAGACAAGAAGGCCACATCAACTAGTAAGACACAAAATGTACCAATGAATCAGAATGCCTCAGCTGAACAGATCTTTCATGGTGGCAAAATGATCAGTGTCCTAGGAATGAAATAGAAAAGGATACTACTAAAACAGAGATCAACAAACTTGGCTTTAAGGCCACATGAGCACTATTACAAATACTTAACTCTGTCCCTGTAGTGCGAAAGAAGTCACAGACAATACTTAAACAAACATGGCTGTGTTCCAATAAAACTTTACAAAAACAGGTTTAAAGCCAGATTTGCTCCATATGAGCCATAGTTTGCCAACCTATATACTAGAAAATTGCTTCATCTATGTAAGAAGTCTCAAGTTTGAGGGCCAAAAACCTTACGTAAGTTACCGTGGTGGAGAATCACGGCCCTTTGCCCAATTTCTAGACCTAAATAACACATCAGTTGGGCCCGTGCAGAAGTTTCAAGGATCTTGGCAAATCACTGGGCACTATCATAGGCATATATCAATTCTCCTATTCTCTGCCAAAATACATGCTTCAGAAATCTTGACAGTGTGCAAAACATCACAATAGAACACTATCTAGATAATATTATGCAGATTAAATCCTCTGAGCAGGAAATAGAAAATGTTTCAAATACCCTTCTAAGACACATACAAATGGCGGCAGCCCACATACACCAAGGCTGGCAGCTTGAAACCCAGCCTGGGCCAACTAAAACAACGACAACTGCAACAAAAAATAGCCGGGCTTTGTGGTAAGCGCCTGTAGTCCCAGCTACTTGGGAGGCTGAGCCAAGAGAATTGCTTAACCCCAAGAGTTGGAGGTAGCTGTGAGCTGTGATGCCATGACACTCTACCCTGAGGGTGACATAGTAAGACTGTCTCCAAAAAAAAAAAAGAGAGAGAGAGAGAGAAAGACATACGACATACGAAATAGAGAATGGGAAGTTCTACTCAGAGGTCTGATAACTCAACAAAGTTTCTGGGGATCCAGCAGTCTAGATTATGCACACATACCCCACCCCATGTTGTCACTCCAACTTTGCACCTCATACCATCTGCAGCCAAAAATGAGGAACAACACCTAGTAGAAGTGTTGAATTTTGAAAGAAACATATACCTCAAATCAATGTGCTTTATTTAACCCATGTGTGGAGCTGCCCTAGGCTTACAGTTTCAAGTGGGACAACAGCAAGAGCTATCTGCAGTGAGCTTAGGCTGTAGTGAAAGCTTCTTAGTGCTTAATCCAAATGACTCAGTAGATACAATGATACAGTGCAAATAGAAAAGAGGATATTGTTGAAAGCTTCTAGCAAGCACCAACAAGAACTCGTAACACAGGCTCGGCGCCTGTGGCTCAACGGGCTAAGACACCAGCCAAGTACACCTGAGCTGGCGGGTTCGAATCCAGCCCGGGCCCGCCAAACAACAATGACGGCTGCAACCAACCAAAACATGGCCGGGCGTTGTGGCGGACACCTGTAGTCCCAGCTACTTGGGAGGCGGAGGCAGGAGACTCGCTTGAGCCCAGGAATTGGAGGTTGCTGTGAGCTGTGATGCCACGGCACTCTATCCAGGTTGACGGCTTGAGGTTCTGTCTAAAAAAAAAAAAAAAAAAAAAAAAGAACTTGTACCACAGACCTCTGTAAATGAAGCAAACCTATGCCCTAGGAAACAACTTAACCCTGGTGCATGATAAAGGCTGGACAATTGACAGTGAGCATCAAGTGACCAAGTGGCCTGAGATGCCCCTCTTTTAACACAAACTCCAGTCACACTGTCTCATCTCCCTTAGTCCATGCCTATGCCTGGGGTGTTTAATCCTTATGCCCAGCTAACTGACACAAAGTCTGGCTTATAGATGGGTCCACATGATATACTAGTACCATTCAATAGTGGAGATGGTAAAGCACTGCAGCGCCCTGAAGGACAAAACTATTAGAAAATAATTGCAACAGTTCAACTTCATACAGGATTTTTGGCTATATTCTGGAGTAACATGTGGCCAGAAGTATACATACAAGCAGATTTGCCAATCCTTTGGCTGGATGTGAAAGGAACAAGACTGATGATAAGGAAGTCCAAGAAAAGGTATATGAATGGATCTCTCTGAAAGGAAACATGCTATGAAGGTAACTGCGCCCCATGTGATTGCCCACCTAGGGGCGAGCCAAAGGAAATCAAACTATTTGTATTGATAATCACATGGAGAAAACAAGGCACTCTGTAGAACGTCAGTTACTCTCCCCAGCCAACTCAGTACTTGCTTAATGGGACCGTCAAGAAAATGGCCACAGTAACAGAGAAAATATTATATACATGGGTCAACAACAGGGACTTCCTCCTACTGACTCGGTAAAAACTATTGTTAGGTACCTAATCTGCTAAAAGCAGACACCAACACCAAGTGTCCAGATGGCACCATTTCCTGAGGGGAACAGTCAGCCACCTGGCAACACACTGACTATATCAGAATTATTCTATCACAGAAGTGACCAAGATGAAGCCTGACAGGAATAACCTCATTTTGGATAGGGATTTGTCTTTTTCCTGGCATCTCTGTCCATGGGCTCACCAACTACTTTAGCCATAGTAATGGAATTCCCACACCATTGTTTCTAATCAAGAAACCCTTTTTACTGCAAAGTATAACAATGGGAGCATGTCTGTGCAATCCATTGGTCTGATCACATACCTCCATCACTCAGAAGAAGCTGACCAAAATGGAAGGTGGAATACCTTACTGAAAATTCTGTTATGTTACCATTTGGGACTCAATCCTCTGAAAGGATCCTATCTCCCAGTACAAGCTAAATGTGCTATGAATCAGAGAGCCTTACATGGTACTGTCTCTTCACAACCAGAACATACAGGTCTGGAGTGAAGATGGAAATGGATTCACTAACAAAATTTTTACTTCCAATGCCAGCAACTCAGAACGCTACAGGTTTGGAGATCTTAGTCCCTAACAGGGAAGGGTCCCCCTAGGGCACAACGGTCATCCCAATACAATGGAAAGTGAGATTGCCACCTGGCAATTTAGAGTTCCTTATGCCACCAAACTAAGAATGGAAAGTGGGAAGGACAGTTAATCTACTGGCTGGAGTAATAAACCACAATTAGCAAAGGGAAACTGGGGTACTGCTACACAATTGAGACAAGGAAGACAAAGCCTAGGACCTCCTAAACAAAAGCAACTCTTATTTTAGGGTATTTCATCATACTCCCTGAACTAGCATGTAAAATTATGCCAAAGTATCTGTTTTTTCTTAGGGAAGGGGGTGATTCTATAGCTTTTAACAGAGTCTCCCAAGGATCATGGGATGAAAGTGGCCCTAAGAAAGAGAGAGCATCAGTTACTGACAATAAGAGCATTTTTGAAAAAAAAAGTGTGCCAAAGCCAGAAGCTTAAAAAGCATTCAAGTTTGGTTCAGCACCTGTCGCTCAACGGGTTAAGGCACCAGCCACGTACACCTGAGCTGGTGGGTTCAAATCCAGCCCGGCCCGCCAAACGACAATGACGGCTGCAACCAAAAAATGGCCGGGCATTGTGACGGGCGCCTGTAGTCCCAGCTACTTGGGAGGCGGAGGCAGGAGAATCACTTGAGCCCAGGAGTTGGAGGTTGCTGTGAGCTGTGATGCCACAGCACTCTACCCAGGGTGACAGCTTGAGGCTCTGTCTCAAAAAATAAAAAAATAAAATAAAAAAAGCATTCAAGTTTAGAAGGTATTAGATCCCAAGAAGAGAATACATGGAAAGATGCAGGGAACAGACTTTATACAAGGAGAGCCACTAGAAGGACAAGAACTGAGTCCAGATGTGTTCATTTCACTAACTCCTGTGCTGCCCAATTCCACCCAGCTCAGCCTCTGGAAATCAAACTGAAGCCCTAAAGTTGGATCCTGTGGCATGTCCCTCTTAATTTCCTAAACCCAATCTGGATTTATCCTTCCTTGAAATTCTGAAACACCTGTTAGCTTCATTAGCTTTCTTCTCATTCTAAAGGCAAGTTTCATATTTGTGTCTCAATGGATCTTTCTACAATTCACTCATTCATTCATTCAGTAGACTTATTAAATCTCTCCGAGAAGCCAACCCCAGTGATACAACAAGTAACAAAAACATAGTCCCTGTTCTCAGGGCATTTATACTTTACTCGAAGATTTACAATAGTGAGATAATTTTGTGTAGTGACCGATGTTATGAATATAATAAAACATTACTCTTAACTGTGTGACTTTAATCAAGTTCCTCAACTTTTGTGTTTTTTCTGTTTTTTCTTCTGAAAATTGGGATAACAATTATATGTTGTACTGTACTCTGGGGATTAACTGAGTTAATACTTGTCAGATTCTTAGGACAGTGTCCAGCACAGAATCAACATGATGGGTGTTTGCTATTATTCTTTTTCTTTACTTTTAGTTTTTGTTTTTTTGTTTGTTTGTTTTGAAACAGAATCTCACTTTGTTGCCCTCGGTAGAATGTGGTGTCATTACAGCTCACAGCAACCTCAAACTCATGGGCTCAAGTGATTCTCTTGCCTCAGCCTCCCGAATAGCTGAGACTACAAGGGCCCACTACAACCCCTGGCTAGTTTTTTCTATTTTTAGTAGAGATGGGGTCTCACTTTTGCTCAGGCTGGTCTTGAACTCCTCATTTCAAGTAATCCACCTGCCTCGGCCTCCCAAAGTGTTAGGATTACAGGTGTGAGCCACTATCCCCACCCACCCCACCCCCACCTTTATTTTTTTAGATACAAAGTTTAACTCTGTTGAAGAAGCTGGAGTACAGAGGCATAATCATAGCCCAGGGCATCTATCTAGAAGGAAAAAAATCCTTTTATCACAAGGATACTTGCACTAGACTGTTTACTGCAGCTCAATTTACAATCGCCAAAATGTGGAAACAGCCTAAACGCCC
>CAUYRH010162981.1:0-23276 GCA_963574655.1 Perodicticus potto | reverse complement strand
GAACTTGAATCACAACTACTTATACATGTAATAAATTATCTTTTTTCAAAAAAAGACAGGATTACATGGAGCTTGTGCAGAAATTCCTAGAAAGTATAGTCAGCATAATTATAGGGCACAAAATAAACCTTAAAGCTGTTTTAAAAGTCTGTTTGACAAAAGCTTTAAGGAGAGAGTGATGAGGTGTTCAGAGGCTTAGGCGAGAAGAGGGGTCAGAGCTGAAAGGGAGTGACTGACAGAAAAGAGCACAGACGTCTGCAGGGGGGTGTTAAGGCAGGGAAGGGTGCCCACCCAGCCTTACAAATGTTCCCCAAATGCCCTGCACGACGGAGCCACCAGGACACTGTGGCTTCCCTGGATCCGTGTACACTTGCTGTTCGTCTTCTGAAATGCCTGCTCTATTTCTCCTCTGAAAAATGGGAAATCATTTAGCAAAATAAGATCAATTCAGTAAGCACATGTTTTCAGGGGTCCATTAGGCACCAAATATTTGCTGGAGGTCAAATGTGAATAAGCTACCATTTAAGAAACAAGCCCAGGGTAGTGCCTGTGGCTCAAAGTAGGGCGCAGGCCTCATATGCTGGAGGTGGCAGGTTCAAACCCAGCCCTGGCCAAAAAACTGCAAAAAAAGAAAAAGAAACAAGCCCACCAATTATCGCGTTGAAATGGTTCCAGTCCTGCACGTGTGTCAGGACTGCGTGATTTGAGAGTTATCCGCTGTCCATGCTGTGCTGTGCACATAGCTGCACCCACCTGCCGTCTCTGGGAGGGGGTCACTCCACCGAGGCAATATTTCTATGAAGTTTAGAAGGGACATGAGGTTTAGCTCTGCTGATCTTGCATCTCCCCAAATTATACCCCTAATTTTGTACCATAATAACCAGGCAGCTGAGCAGCATGGTCTCTCTGAGTTAGTTACATATATAGAATTGCTGGCCGCTGCACAGTAGAAGAGACCCGAAGAGACCCTAGAGGTTGACCACCCTGAACCTCCATACAGCACAAGAACTTTCCTGAAGCCCTGACAGATGGTCGTACAAAAGGAGGTCATTTTATCTGCCTCCTTCGTTTGCACCAAAACGATCCACTTAAGCACGGCCCTCTCTGCAAAGTGGTGAACCACAGGGTGCATTTCTGGGCTCACAAATACTTCTGGAAACCCTGGGAAGCCCCATGCCTCCTCTACCCAGGACACGCTCGGAAAGCACATGTTTCTCAGTTGTAATTTCGTGAGCTCTCAGATGGGTTAAGCAAACGTCTCTGAGCTTTATTCATTACATCTACAGTAGGTAATTTGTGCCTATGGGAACAGTAATTTGGAGTTATTAATGGAAATGGAGGCTAATTAAAGGAAAAAACCAAACATCTAAACTCAGGCTGAAGTAAAAATGTGGAGTACTGACAGATGAATTCTATTCAAGGTTCCTGCTCCCCTTCTAAAAGATAAATATGACTTTGTTGGCAGTAATCAGAAGAAAATCCACGGTCACACGCAGCCTTGTATTGTACAATCATGCAACATACCTGCAGCCCTTCAATGGCCAGTTTAAGGATTGAAGGTGTCAGTTTGGAGGCTTGTTTGAAGGAAAAATTACTCCAGTCTATAATTAAAATGAAGCCATTTATCTGAAGCTCCGGGTCTTCAATGAGGACTTCCAGGGACAGCAGGATGGCGCGGAGGATGTCTGTGAAGGAATTCCTGCAACCAGAGCAGAAGGAGAGCCGGGTGTGAGTTTGAGCGGTGACAGCCCACCGTGGGCAGCCGCAGGGGCCTCTGCGCACCACTGCTCCATGTGCCCAGCCTGCAGCATCACACTGGCATCCCGGAAAGAGAAAATGTACGTCTTAAACTTGACAGCATCGTTCAATGCCCCAGGACTTGCTTGATGACTCCTCCCTTTGATCTGACCCCATCGCCACCCCGCCCATCACGAGGTGCTGCTCTACTGGGTTCCCAGGACCCTCTCTGCTCTGCTTCCCCAACAGCACTGGTTGCGTTTCACCGAAGTTCACCCCTCTCTCACTTCTCTCCCTCACAGAGCTCTGATGTCCTTGAACGTAGTCCCTGGGTCATCACCATGGCTGTGGCCCCACTACCAAGGTGCTGAATGAATCATTGCTGAACAAATTAGGTTCGACCTCCATCAGAAGTATTTATTTTGATTTAGCCTCTTTTATTTCTTTTGAATGTTTCAAATTTTTCTGAAACTGTAAAAACAGTCATGCAATTGATGTTATTTTTTTTTTTTACCTTCGATTCATGGGTAGAGAAAAATAAAGCAGGAAGAATAGCTTGTTTTTCATTGAAGGTCTGCCGAGTGTGATTTGGGAGGGAAATTGCTTTGAGTGCATCAGTAACTATGACAACGGGCAGACCTGAATACAAACTAGAGTGACAGCCTTCCGGGGCTGGGGTTGCTCCTCCACATCCTATATTCCCATTCGCCTATTAGTTGCTGTTCTAAATAATTTTCAGATGAAGAAATGAGGGTATAGTTTCTCCTCTATTCCACACGGCAAATTATCTGAGCTATAAATCTAAGATCTCAGAGAGTCTCTAAGTGCAGCAGTTTTCTCTGGGGAGTAGTAAAACACAAGGTTGGGTGGCAAGTCATGGGAAAACCGGTTTCTCCCTTGAGGATTTTAATAAAATCAGAAGCCAAGTTCTCTTGTGAAATCAGTGTGAAATGCTCAGATGTTTCAGCATTCCAATCCGGTTCAAATTCTAACCCAGCCTAAGGACTGCAGAGTAGAAATCAGAAAACCTGTGATTGACTAGTAACCCAGTAATAACTTACTGAATACCTGTTATAAGCTCGGTGTTGTGTTCCCTGCTTGAAGTTATAAATTAGAATGTCCTATTTCTACTTCCACAGAGGCCTTAACTTTGCAGGTGTGGGAGATTAGCAACACGAGTTGAGCAGAATCAGTAACATTTGCGTAGTTCGCGAAGAGCTTATGGAGGGATCAAGACTTGGGGTAAGTCTGACGTGTGGATGGGAATCTGATGGATGATTGGGGGAAGAGGGAGCAAGACCTTTCAGGAGAGAGGAGTGACGCAAATGAAAAATCAACATTTACAGCCCATTCTCTTTCCGTATAGTTCTTCTTACTAAAATTTATTGCCTAATATTAAGCTAAACATTTCCTACCCCATGAGAAGGTAAACTGGCACAATCGCTATGGAGAACAGCACAGAGCTTCCTCAAAAAATTAAAAATGGATCTGAGACGTGACCCAGGAATCCCACTGCTGGGGAATTAAGCATGTCAAAAAGATACCTGGACTCCCATTTCACTGCAGCGTTATGTACAATAGCCAAGATTTGGAATCAACCCCCGTGTCTATCTGCAGATGAACAGATCTACGTGCTGTGGTGCAACCCACAGGGAAGATCAGACAGCCACAAAAGGGTGAAATCCGCCGTTTCACAACATGAATGGACCTGGGGAATATGACGTTCCATAACTTATGCCAAGCACAGAAGGACAAATTTTGCATGTGGGAGCTAAATAATAAGAGAAATTGATCTCATGGAGACAGAGAAAGTAGAATGATGATTACAAGAGCCTGGGAAGGGTAGCAAGGAGGAAGGGATAAAGTGGGGTGGTCAACAGGTGCAAAACATGCTTAGAGAGCTAGATAGAATGAAGACTATTTGATAACACAACAAAGTGACTGAAAGCAACAATCAGTTAGGATATGCCTTAAAATAATAGTGGAACTGGAATGTTTGTAACACAAAGAAATGATAAATGTCTGAGGGTATGGATACCTCAGTTACCCTGATTTGATTAATTCATATTGTACACCTGTATAAAAACATTGCCTGTATCTATACAGACATACAAATATTATTATGTACCCATAATAAAAAATAAAAATATAATAAAATTTTCCTACCCCAAATCCACCCAATGGTGGTAGTTTTGCTATGCGTGTGTACACATATCCATATATATGCATGTATATAACTCATGCATTCCTATATTTCTACACTACACTTTTCATCTTTGAAATACAGTGGTGTTTCAAACATGATCTCTAGTGGTAAAAAAATAAAAAATTATTAGCAACTTTACCCACTTCTCACAGGAAATGGCTCTTAATGCTCTTCTTATCATCACTGATTTCTTTCAGCTCTGTTCCCTTTTGACCTTTAGAAGTGCCATATTTCTATTAGCATCGATACGTTTTCATTGCAGCTTTGTTCCGGCTTTTGCATACACACCAAAACAAGGATCCAAAGACCCAGGTCTTTTTCAGAGACACCGCCTTATATTGGAAAGCAACATTGATTTAAGTGGAGCACAGGACCAACGGTTCGGAATTCAGCCACTTCCAAATGGAAACATGGACATGCAGCTGGTGGACGGGGAATGATCACTGGGGCATCAGCGAGTCTGAGCTTGGACGGGCTCTGCGAGGAAGGGCACGTGCGTGGAGGAAAGCAGGTGGGGAGGCTGAGGCGTGGGACTGAGGCTGAAGGAAGCAGCGTTCAAGAGACAATAAAGTCTTTTCTCCCGTTTGCCCATGTGACTTGCTTTGACTAGTGACATGTAGACAGGCATGACAGGATGCCGATTCTAAGCCTAGCTCTTACGAGAGCGCAGATGTCACCACTTGTTCTCCTGAGCTTCTGCTGTTGCCATGGTAAAAACTTGCCACAGCCAGCCTGCTGGAGAGGGGTGACAGACACGCAGAGGAGGACTCCCCGGCTAGCTGGCAGACCTTCACCGGAAGCAGAGCCACCTGACCGATCCCAGCCTAGAAAAACTGCAGCTACCTTGCAGATCAGCAGCAGTAATAAGCTTTTTTGAGCTGCTGAGTTTTGAGATAGTTTGTTACACAGAAATAGCTGCCCAGTAGCAAAGGGTAGTTGACAAAGGCAGCTGCAATGGGAAGATCAGGAGAACAAGGAAGGAGAAAAGACCACTGCTGGTGACAGCAGGTGCCCTCCGGGGAGTTCCGAGAAAGCACTTTCAGTTGAACCGCGAAGACAAAAATAAATTATAAAGATGTCGAGGAAATGGACTTAATCTGTCACCTCATTTTACTCTTTTAAATAAGTAAGAGATAACCTCTTCCCATGACATTCCTGCCCGTATCCACTTCCCAGGGAAGACACTGGACTCTGCCTAGAAGCCATTCTGTGCATGGTGGAGACCAGAAGGCAGTGAGGAAAGGTTAGATTCATGGGGTGACACCAGCAGAAAAGTCAAAAGATGATGGGCTTCACTATAGTTTCCAAATGTTTGAAAGTTTCCCTTTTCCAGAGGAACTGGGCGGGCAGGAAAGAGTTGAATGGACTGTGTCCCTCCGACCCCATTGAGGATGCTACTCTCTTACCTCGGCTAAAATCACTAGCTTTCTATAATTTTAAATAGCTATTTGACTAAATGATTAATCACTAGCTTTCTATAATTTTAAATAACTATTTGACTAAATGATTAATGTAGAAACTCCACCCTCAAAGACATGGAGCACAACTCCCTACTCCTTAAATGTGGGCTGAGCAAAGGGACTTTCTTCCAAAGACTGTAGTATGGCAAGGGAAAGCCAGTGAGTGTGTGGCTGGGCTTGATAAACACGACATGCGCTGGGTGACCGAGGTCACCCTCACTAGGGATAAATCACACTGACAGTAGCTACCTTGTTGGGGTGATGAAAACAACACATTACCTCTCTGATCTTTCTCCCCCCAAATCGTATCCCTGGATTAATCATGACGAACATATTAGATGAATTGCATTTGAGGAACATGCTACAAAATACCTCACTAGTCCTCCTCCAAATTGTCAAGTTCATTAAAAAACAATGAAAGTCTGGGAAACTGTGACAGCCAATAGGAGACGAAGGAGACACAAAGACTAAATGTAATGAAGTATCTTGGATGAGATCCTGGGACTGAAAAAGGGCGATAGGTAACAATTAAAGACATTGAATGAAGTACGTCAGTATCGGTTCACTAGTTGTACCAAATACACTAAGATATTAGGAATGGGGGAACTAAATACAGAAGCTCTGTGCTACCTGCACAATAACTCTGTAAATCTAAAATTGCTGTTAATGAAAAGTTTGGTTTTTTTTTAAAGTGCCTACTGGAGTTCGTAATCTGCTGTGGTAAGATATTCTCCATGAATATTAGACTGTTTAAAAGCATGCCAAAATGATTTTAAAACAGTTACACAACTTTATCCAAATTGTGGAAATGAGAACAGAAGACAGTTTCAGAATTTGTTCATTCTACCAACTCATGTGGACTTATATATTATTTGGTTCGAATACCCTGGAGGAAAAAAGTGTAATTTTCTTAATTGCCCACAGTCACAATTCTATCAGAGTATTTCAGCACTTGTATCAGAATGAACTAACAGGTGAAATGGCTATTTGATTTCTTCTATCCTTTCTACAATTTGCATATTATTTATAAAGTCAGTTATGGATGACATTAGATTCAGACTGATTATTATAAGCTTAAATGGGATAATGTATGGGAAAGCACCATGTGAACTGCAAAGTGCCAATGTCACATAAAAAACTACATCACCAGAAAGTGGAAAAGTTAAATTCCCCTCCTCTGAAAATTTTATATGAATTAAGACTCAGTGAAGTTTATCTACAAGAGTATCATCATTATACCATGAGCAATTAGTAATAAACAAAGGCTCATTTTTATGAATTGGGAACCCAACATCACTTTAAAACCTAAGTCTCCAGAACAACACAAATGAGACACGAAGGAGTGAAAAATAGGAAGCTCTTACCAATTAGTAGGTATCTAAGTTTCAAAAAGTGATCCATTTGCGCTTTGAATTTCTAGTGGAGTTTCTAGAACTTGATCCCAGGGCTAGACTCATCTAAGAAAAATGAAGCTATAGCGACCAAGTAACCAGGCAAAGTTATGATGGAGTTGTAAGTGACAATATTTTTGAGAAGGGGAAGCCTCTTAGTCAATTCTGAAATCACAGTGCAAATGCCTATACTGTTTTTCCTGCTGTAGCAAAAAGTCTATGAATACTAGTAATTAAGCTCTTTGGCCATCTTGAAATCTCTTGATCTCACACTTAATATGATTAAATGTTTATGATTTTTACCTTGGGAATTTTTTAAGGTCTGCTGAAGATGACTTGCTACCAAATATCTCTTAGTTACAGGTGCAAAAACATTGCTTCCGAGAATGCTTCTTTCTCTCTTCATCCCATTTGAAACTTCTCTGCCCCAACTCTCCCCCCGAGTTCAACCATGGCTTCTTGAAGACAGAACTCAAAACAGCATGGACTTGTATAAAAGCAGGCCCTGGGTTTGAACTGGTATAGAGAAAATAGCAATGAAAATGGAGAAGACAGTGTTCTCTCATTGGAGTAAAGCATGGAGATAAGAGGCTGTGTTTCTCCAGACCGATCCTGGCAGGCCCATCACCTCTGTACGTAGATGCCAGAAGGCAAAGTGTTCACAGCCACAGCTTAAAGTCACACCTTCAGCTAAAGCTTTCAAATTCTAGTCTGCTAGGATTCTTTTTGTGTTCCTGCGGTGAATAAGAGTATAAATCATTTTGTGTGGGTGTGTGTGTGTGCGTGCAGGCAATACATTATCATTTAATGTCCTCAGACATCATCTTCCTTCTATTTAGTTCCTTGGTCTAAATAAAGCAATAGTGTGAATAAATAAAAACAATATTTTATCACATTTGGTTCAGGTGCCTCTGAAGTCTCCCAAGAATAAAAGAGAATGAAATTAATAACAAATACATCTAACTCTTCTCTTCAACAATTAATGTAATATCTTACTGAGATTGACTTCTTTTAAAAATTGTGAACTACCTGGAACCAGATAAGGATTCAGGAGGTTTTTGTTCGAAGACTCAATGATGCTCTTGTGGAAGTTGATGGGAACCAGTAGAAGCCCTTACACAGCAATGATGTATGTGAGACACAGGAAGCTTAGTCATTAAAAGCACAGAGTCTGGGGTCGGGCAAATTGATTCACATCCCAGCTGTCTCCACGAGCTTTCCAAGTTACTTTTTAGTTTCTTCCTATGTAATGGATAATCATAGCACCTACCTCACTGGTAATGATAAAGAGAGATAATATACATGAAGCCTCAGTGGAGCAACTAGCTCAGACCAGTCCTTAGAAGGTGCTGGTCTTCTTTACCACCTGAGCAAATATGATATTAGGTAGAAAGTAATTGAGAGTTATGAGAAGGAGAGATCACTTATGGTGAGGGGAAGTGGTTTGCGAAGTCTTCAAGCGGGTCATTAAAAAGAGAATGGTTTGGCTACAGATGCTGGTGCAGATGTGGAGAGAAGGGACCCCATTTACACTGTTGGTGGGACTGCAAACTGCCACAGCCTCATTGGAATGAAGGATGAGAACCCTCCAAGAACTCAGATTAGACCTCCCATTTAATCCCACAATCCCATTGCCAACTATCTACCGAGAAGAAAAAGAGTCATTTTATCCTAAGGACATACGCACTAGATTGTTTATCGCAGCTCAATTTACAATTGCCAAGCCAATTGAAGTGCCCATCAATCCATGAATGGATTAATAAACTGTGGTATATATATATATACCATAGAATATTATTCAGCCATAAAAACATGCAAACTTTACATCTTTTGTATTAACCTGGATAGAGCTGGAGAACGTTCTCTTTAGCAAAGTATCACAAGACTAGGAAAGCAAGTATCTGATGTACTCCATAGTAACATGAAGCTAGTAGACAAGCTAATACATGCCCACACCAAAGAAAACTCAATTTAATACAAGTTGGGGGTAGGGGAAAAGACTGTGGGAGGATAGGGGAGGAGAAAGGGGGGGTGGGTGTGTTCCCACCTAATGGGCAAAATGTAAGGGTACATCGCACACCTCCTGGGTGTGGGGCTACAACAGGGACCTTACCTAACACAAAGATTATGATCTAATTATTTATACCCTCATATTAATCCGAAACTTAAAAAAATGAAAAAATAAAAATAGGGCAGCTTAAATATTAGCCACAGAAAGAAAAGGACAGAAGAAGCCACATAAACAATAGTAAGAGCTAAGCGGGTAGACGCCATTGAAGCAGTATAGCAGGTTTGCCTGTGCTGTGGGGAAAGAGTGCAAAGGAATGTAAAATTAAGGCCAGAAATGTGATGGAGACCCCTCTCCATTCCACTTGCTGGGAGAACTGCTGACTGTGTTTAGGCAGAGGAGAAAAACGATGGCATCTGTGCTTTAAGAAGATTTGGACCAGCAGAAGGGGCTATGAAACTTGGAGGCATGGGACTGGTGTGAAGCCACCCAGTTAGGGCATGACTGTCTACATCAGGTGAACGCTGAATGGAAATGACAGAGATATGAAAATCAATATGGACAGTACCTGGACTTGGTTGTGGATTAGATACTGGTATAAAGACAGGAGAGACAATGGTGCCACTAAGAATAAGAACTCTGTCAGAGGAACTCCTTCTTTCACTAAGAATCATTTGTTTAGTACCTTCTGTATACAGTGTAAGTACTGGTGTTTGCCAGGGTTTCAAAGGCAAGGACATTTTTGAATGAGCTCATATTCTAGGCCAGAGGAGCAAATATTCCTTTAATATTTCTCTCCTGCAGACATAGCACCTGCTTATGGTGGGATTCCATCACATTTGGCAGAAGTGCAGATTCCACCAAACCCTATACTCCTAGGGACCTCCTTGATAGCCCCAGTGTCGAGTAACACTAATACTGATATTTTGTGTGATGCTGTGCTGGGTGTCGACCCTAACTATGTTAAGAACTAGAGTGTTAAGAACTTTCCACTCTGCATCACATTTACAAAGCACGATGTGCTGCCGAGCCCTGGAGAGCCAAGAGGAGCAAAGGAAAGTAGGTGTTGGGTTTGGTTTAGGAGCGGGCCATGCCTGCGTTCCCATAATGTTAAATGTGGACATGAAAGAAGTCAGTGAGAAAATGACAGCTGAGAGCAGTGAATAATCCATGCTGGATGGATGCTTGCAAACAGGAAGGCGGCACGTGGTAGACCAGGAGACTCCTAGTCCACCCAGTAAGAACGGGTCCTCGAACACCACTTAGAGACAGCCCAAAATGCAAGTGGAGAAGGGATTTATTTCATCCAGCTCTCCAGATAGAAGTTGGACTAATGTCTATGCAGCAAAGAATTTAACAAAATACGCCCCAATGGAAGTAAGCTGTGAGCTTTCCTCTACTACTAAACAAGTATGAGAAATTAATTTCATGCTTGTCTATTCTGGGAACTCCCTTGGCTGAGAAGCTGCAGAAAACTAAGAACTCAGAAAAGGCTCAAGAACACGAATGAGCACTCAGTACAGCAAAATAAGCATAAATTTAAACACTTCTGCTGTGGTTATTCTATCCCCAGCCAAAGTTCACATCAGGGCTTTTCCATACCTCTTAACCAAAGGCAGATGGTGAGTTGCCGGATGCCTCAGCCTTTTTGTGCAGTGACTTAGACTATTTCACAATTCGCGATAAAGAACACACACACCCTACAAACACTGGCATCTTCCAAAATCCCCAAAATATCACTTTTAGGTTTATGCATTAATCATTCCATAAAGATTTATTGAGCCTTAGGCGTGGAGCCAGAAGGATATCAGCATAATCAGGGTCACAGAAAAGCAAAATCTGATGTGGGAAAATTAATGTGGACGGTCACATTATCTTACTTCCATTGGAATTCAATTGACATTTATAGATCTTACACTGGGTCCCTGGTAATGTGCTAGTGACTGCTTGAAATGGAATGTTTTTTCTCCTGAATCGATGTGACTCTTACAATCATAAAATCACTTTCAGTATCAGAAATCAGGCAATTGAATAAGAAGGCTTTTTAAAAAAACATTCATCCATCAAAACAAAGTACTTGTTCTAAATGCTTTTATGTTCCCAAGGTTTTTCCCTCTTTGTGATATTCTGCAATCACTCTTGCAATCAAGAGGTACCTTGAGGCTGAAATCAAAAACTTTGATAATAGTGTGCAGGGCAACTTGAATTAAATAGTACATTAGCAAAACAACTCTGCATTTCACGGAAGGCACACCTGTAACTTGAGTTAGGATTATAGAACATGCCATAATTTTAATCAATTCAGGAAACTGCCTACTTCCAATGAAAACTTCAAACTCTATATTTAATAAAGAGATCAATATATTCAAGCAAGATAATGAGATCTTACAACCAAGAGAAGTCTTAAGGCTCTAAAACTGGTTGCCAATAATGAGGAACAGGGACCCTGAAAAATATGGTTAATTCACATCGGAAGATTTAATAGAAACTGATTGAGCTTAGAGAGTCTGCAGTCTGATTGGAGTTTTTAAAGTTGGTATCCTTTCCCGTAAAAATCTAGCCTTTTTAATCATAAGCAACTTAAATAGCAGCATGGAATTAAATTCATGGAAGAGAGAGCCACAGGAAATCATTATGTTATGAAAAGGAAAACCTCGTCTTCAGGGAGAATATATTCAGAATAGCTTTGATAGAAATGCGACTTGTTGGCTGTTTTGCAGCCTGACATTTTTCTACCCAGCTGTCACCCCAAGAAGCCCCCCAGTCATTCAATTCTTGGAGACAGAGGGTATGAGGCTGCCATGACCTCCACAGCTCTCAGGCTCAGGGGCATCCTGAATGCTATCTAAGTTTTGGCACCAGTTAGGCAAGGCTGATGGAACCGACCTTGACCTTGATCAATTCCTACAGTGCTTTGTGATGGCTAACACATACAAAAATGACAAGTGGATTTGATTGTCCTTCTGAAACCAGGTTAAATATGCTTCCATGGCCCAGAGGGGAAAAGCCACCTATACTTCTTCTAGTACTGAGTCTGTGCTTAACTTCGGCAGAAAAAAAAAAAAAAATCCACTTTGGAGGTTACCGAAGACATCTAGAAGCTGGAATGCTGTGACTATGAGAGTTAGGTGGCTGGCCAGCCACGTCAAGATAGACAGAAGGAGTCCTAGGATTTTCCCAGAAAAGGGCCCACATCACAGCCACCACACCCCGGCCTCGCCCAAGTCTGGCAGGCCATGGAGACCAGGGAGGGCAGCACCCTCAAGGCCCCCTCCCTGTCTGTCTTCATACAGCAGCAACGGGAGCTCCCCTGGACCCACTTTTTGGCCCCTGGTCAGAACACAAGCTCTATATTTTCATTCAGTCTAACTCTAGGAATCAGAAGCAAACAACAGAGAACACTAAATACATTCATAAAACAATGATGGCAGGCTCCAAATAGTTCAGTTAACAGCAGTGAAAAAACCCCAAAGGACTGGTTGACTCTCCCTACCAGAGACGCATCTGGAGGGTTAACTTTGCCCTATCAGGTGACTTTCCCCATGGAAGTTTTGATGCTTCTCTGGGGGATTAGTTTATGGAAGAGGTTACAGACAACACTGGTTTCTTTTATTAATTACATCACAGATTATCACTTGGCAATTCTCTAAGCAATTAGAGCCAGGGGTTATTATTTATTGCTGCCACTTAACAGTAGCTACACTGCAGGAGATACTGTAAAACATCAGCCCACACTTCTCTTCAAAATATCCAAAATACCCTGCACTCTGAACAGAAAACAGAATTTGGAAAATGCATTAAGTGTATATATAGAGAAACATGGTTTATATATTTTAAATGCTCACACAAAGACAAAGTACAACATCTTAGGACTAGAGATTTTTCTGTGGGAGGATTTCCAGGCCTGTATTTATCCTAACTAAAGCTCAGAGATTGTTGTCAATATAAAAAACTCTCAAGTAAAGAAACTGCTTAGACAGATGAGCAGTTCAATTTAAAAAGAGGAAAAGATTTAAATGTTTAACCTTTGGAAAGTCCTATCTCAAATTTTCCCTCTTTCTTTCATCCTTGCCTGCCACATTTGGATTACTATCCATCTTTTTTTTCTGTTAACTAAGTTATAAGAAGGGTTTTCCCAGCTCTGGCACATACAGGACACTCTGAGAAGAAAGACCTTCTGTCTCCTTCACCCGTGTTTAGAAATCAGGAATCATACCTACTCACCCACATGATTCTTTGGGCCCTGAGGCAACATTCAAATATTGTAAGTAATTGCTGGCTGAGGCAAGCCAAAGTCGTGGGGAAGCGTGGAGAGAGAGTAAGTTAAGATGGAGCCTGGTTCCCCCAGAATGGATTTACAATTCTAATAGAAGGAGGAAACCGAGAATTAGCAGGAATCTTTGTGATTACATGGTGATTCTCAGCTGGAGGTAGGATCACCCCTTCCCATTTGGGGGACATCTGATAATGTGCATATAAGGGGACATCACTGCTGGTTGTCAAAATGTCTGGAGAGTGCTACCAGCATTAATCAGGCAGGGGCCAGTAATTCTACATACCCTGCAATGCACAGCATAGTCCCAGGAATCATATCCTACTCCAGATGCTGGTAACTTCTTTCTCTTCTAGAATGAAATTCAGATCCAGAGAAGCCCAGTGAAACCACATGAGCTGTTAGTTGCACAGAAGACAACCTGGCTCCTTGGTCCAATACCCTTGACCTATCTCCAAGACTTATGGAACATTCAAGGAAGAAATACTGACTCAAAAGGGAACTTAACAACGCATGGAACCAGAATGTTTCTTCTCTCTTCTCCATATACAGTATTTTCCCCCTCTCTTCACTGGGCTTGCTCTTTCTCATCTGTTAAGTCTTAGGGAGAACATGACACTTGACTAAGTGGGAGGCCTCCCTACCATAGGAAGCAGCAGAGTATTGACAAGGACTCACACCTGAACTCAGCACTAAGCCCTCGTCTTGACTAGGCCTCATTCTTGGCCTGTGTTCTTGGCCTGCAGAGCCCAGTTTTGGCAAAGAATCCTGCTGTTTGCAGGTGCTGGCTGACTTGGGTGCCACCTCCTCTTGCCCTGCACCAGAGCACAGCCAGGCTCATGCCTGGAAGAGCCCCTTAGTGCAGCAGTGGCCACTGAAATGTGCTGCCTTGGCCCCCATCTTCTCTCCTTGACAGAAGGTAGAACTAAGGGGAGAGGTGTGGTTAAGGGCTAAGGGTAGGAAACAAGTTACAGCTAGGGACTGTTCCCTAGTTGGAACAGATAATGAGGAGCCCCTGGTGACCTTGCACAGACTTGGGCCCATTTGGTCCATTATCATATCATTAAAACTGCAAATTTTGATTCTACTGGTCTCTTCAGGAAGGTTTAGGGAAGACGGCATGTGTTCAGTTTTGTCATGTAACCCCAACCTGGCAGTTACCACAAAGGCAGGAAGTGGCAGCCAATCCTGCTGGAGTAAAGGTGGCACAAATTGGACAACCTTATCAGCTCATAAAAGATGGCATGCTCAGACTTTTCCACTTAACCGGGAGGGACCTGGTCTCTCAATGTATGGGGAGACCCTGTCTTCTCCACTTATGGGCAGAGACCTGGCCTTTCAATGTATGGGGAGACCCCGTCTTCTCCACTTATGGGCAGAGACCTGACCTCTCAATATATGGGGAGGCTCTGTGTTCTTGACTTACAGGGAGGGACCCATCTTGCTCTTCGAGAGGTATTCTCCCATTTGCCTTATAGTATGTTTGCCTTTCTTCTGCAGTAAATGTATGTGGCAGTAATTACTTTGTATTTGTGACCACTCTGTCACAGCCTAGGCACCAGAGAACATCCCTTATCAGAGGGACCTAGCACTGTATTGCTAGTTTGTTGGAAAACCCTTCACTCTAATCAAGATCTTCTTCCATACTCACCTTGTCCATTAGCTATAAAACTCTATCGTCCCTGTTGTATCTGGAGTTGAGTTCAAACTTTCTCCGCTATTACAATAACCTTGACCCCCATTTGAGTAGTCTTGAATAAAGTCTTCTTGCCATTTTTAACAAGTATCCAAAGAATAATTTTTAAAATAGTATTAAAACATACATATCCTATGGATGGATCTCTAATGTGAGCTATCAAGATAGGAGTCTCCACGTGGAGATGTCAGCCTGCAACCAGAGAGAGAAGCCTGGTGGGAGAGATAAAGGAACCTCTTACAAGGTGACTGCAGTGGAGACTGGATTGTTCCTTCTGTGACTTGGCCTTCGGGAACTCTGCCAGTGATCCCAGGCACTGGTCTGGGGCAAGACTTGCTGTACCCAGTTGTTCTAATGAGCTTTCTCTGCAGGAAAGGAAACCAGTTGTATCAATCTATGGGATAAGGAAAGGTGAATCTCTATGATGCGTGGAGAATATCCTATGGAGTATTTAATTTATAAAGAAGGCAATCTGACATCTTGGCTGACATGGATGAAATGGAGGCTAGGATACTATCATGTGAGGGAGACCCTTTCTGTTACTATTCTACAATCAATGCACACAGTCTTTCCTACTAATTTTTGTACTCTTTGTTGACACATCTGTCATCATTGACAGACTGAAAAAAAACCTTTCAGAAAAAAATCAACTGTAACATTTATTTCTCATTATTTAAGCAAGAGGTCATAAACTTTTCAAGAATCAGTGGAAGAGCTTTTATTATTCCACACCAAATACTATGAAATGACATCTTCTTGTTTATTTTGGACTACTGCAAAGCTATCGAGAAGAAAATATCACACTTTTTCTTTAATTTCTGGCTAATCTTTAAACTTAACAAGATGGAAACTCACATAGCATTAGTAACTTGCACAAAGCCAGAGCAGAAGGGCATAGTGCTTGTTGGTTTACCAGCCAAAAGTCACAGTTTTGGTCCAGCTGAATTTCACTTTCACTTGCATTGACCTCTCTCAGAAGAAAGCAATATTTACATTTTGGATTGATTGGCTGATGACTGTTCTAAATGCATACATACAAAATGTTTGTTCAACCAGATGTTTATCAGCACGTATAACTGCACGCAGTCTACAATATAATTATATATTGATTTGAATTGTTGAACATGACAGACTTTCAAAAGGAGGTAGGCAAGGGCCAAACAAATAAGGTTTTTCAAACATTTAAAGAATGGATTTCTTTCTCTTCTTTTTTTCTTTATTGGGTCTAGGAGAAGAGGGAAGTTTTTAAATTATTATTTGAAAGACCCAAGTGAGAATAAAAATGTGCTGGCAGGAGAGGGTTGTTCATAGTGTGAATGGGTTACTGAGAGATTTTGAATCAATTTCTCTGGTGACCTTAAGATACACAGAATTTTAGAACTGTTCCAAAGCCTTCATCTTTATACATGAGAAAAACCAAGTCCCACAGGACACAGCTAATAAATATCAGAGCCAAAATTTGAACTTCAGTGTCTGAATATCACAGTGGGAAGGGACCTGAAAGATTATTTAATCCCCAGTTGGCCAGCAGAGTTTGTTTCTGCCAACTTTTTATCAAGAAAATGTCTGGGCACACAGGATAGTTGAAAGGATATTACGATGACATACTCACCATTTGATTCAACAATTTTCAATGCTTTGCAAGTTGCTTTATGTATCTTATATATACACATATTCAAATATGTGGGTACAGCTAAAAGTAAATCGAAAGAAAGTTTCATACATCATGACTCGACTTGAAAAAAAAATGATTCCCATGCCAGGTGTTCTGTAGAATGTCTTCAAGTTTGGACTGGCCTATTGTTTTCTCTTGATGGCATTAAATTTGCTGCTTTTAAACTAAAGTGAGGTCCACCGGCTTGGTTGGATTCAGGTTCAATATTTTGGGAATAGTGGTTTGTGTATGATGATGACTTGAATGCATTGCCAGTTCTGACTACTGGTGGTTGCTGCAGGAGCTCCCAAGAAAGTCAGATGCTTTATCAAAGCTCAGTAGAAACTAGTGACAGATGAATTTGTTGTGGGCATAGGCGAGAGGGGAGTAAACTCCATAGTTAGGAGAAACAGGGAGTAATGGAATACTTTTTCAATTGAGAATTATATATTCACATGCAGTTGTAATAATTGAATTAGTTATTTTATCATTATGTCATTTCCCTCTTTGTCTATAGTAATTTCCTTCGCTCTGAAGCCTATCTTATCCTAATATAGCCAGGTCTATTTTTTTAAATCCATATTTGCATGATGTATCTTTTTACTTTTCATCTATCTATGTAATTGAATTTCAGGTAATTTTTTTGTAACAAAATACCGTTGAGGCTTGCTTTCCTAATCCACTGCTAATTTCTGTCTTTTGATTCGTATATTTACACCAAGGACATTTTATATAATTATTTTTTGTACTGCTTAAGTCTGCCCTTTTATTGATTAGTTTATGTTTATTTCCTCTGATTATCATTTTTCTGTTTCTCTTTTCCTGTTTTCCTGTGGGTTACTCAGTTTACAGTGTTCTATCTTTTTTTTAGGGTAACACAGAGAGATTTTATTTAGGAAGAGCAAAGAGAAAGTTTAGAGCACTTACAAAGAGAGTTGGAAATGAGTCTCTCTCATGAAGGAGAAAAGGTGAGAGAGAGAGACTTTCGTGTTCTCTCCTGACTCCTCCATAGTGTTTTGGGATGTCCTCTCTCATGTGGTTTTCCAATTATGGAATATATATGTGATGTAACGATCACAGTATCAATATTTTGCTATTTCCAGTGAAATTTGTTTTAGACACTCACCCCACTTCCATTAAAATCCCTTTACTTTTCCTCCTTTTAAATGTCATTGTCTTAAATACCAGGTGGCATTAGAATTTGTGTTTTCAATCATCACATATGATTTTAAAAACTCATGAGATAAAAAATAGTCTATCATATGCATCTGTTCTTCCTGCCATCCCAAGATGCTTTCTTTTATCTTTTTCTTTCTGTTTGAAGAAATTCCTTAGGCCAATTTTAAGGGTAGATCTGCTAGGAACAAATTAGTGTATTCTTTCTTTGAGAATATCTTTATTTTTCTTCATTTCTGAAAGATAGTTTCACCAGATATAGAAGCCATGGTTAAGTTCTTTTGTTTCAGCCTTTGAAAATGTTGTACTTCTCCCTTCTGCCTCCATAGTTTCAATGAAAAATCCCCCATTACTTAAACTGGTCTTCCTCTCCAGATGAAGTACTATTTCTCTCCAGCTGCTCTCAAGTTATTTCTTTTGTCTACTGTTTACAAATGTTTGGTTAGGTGTGTCTTAATTTTTTTATCCTGTTTAGTATTTGTTGAGCTTCTTGGTTCTGTAAGTTTGTGTTTTCCACCAAATTTGGGGAGTTTTTAGTTATTTCTTCAAATACTCTTTCAGCACACTCTCTCCTCCCCCTCTGGGAGTCTGATCAGAAAAATGTTGGATCTTGTGATATTGGCCCACAGGTGCCCGAGTCTGTGTTCAGAATTTTTTTTTTTTTTTTTTTTGCCTGGCTGGCTTAACAGAAATTTATATTTTTGTTGGGGGAATGATGACAGTGGTGACAATGGTGTCAGTATCACTGAGTATAAGCACAAATGGTTAGATCCACAATTCCAAATGAGCAATACTTAAGTAAGAGATGGCACTTGTAATCAGTTCTGGAGAGGCCCAGCTCCGCTTCCCAGGGGTCTCTCTGTTCTTGGTGTTCAGAATTTTTTTTTCCAGTTTATTTTCTCTCTGTTCCTACTGGGTAAATTCTATTGATCTGTCCTCAAACTTACTGATTTTATCCTTTTTATTTTCCACTCTACTATTAATCAGTCTAGCAAGGCTTTTAAAATTTTCTCTTATTATATTTTTCAGTTACATAATTTTCATCTCGTTCCTTTTTGTCATTTTTATTCCTTTGCTATGATTTTCTATTTTTTTTCATTTATTACAAGAGAAGTTATAATAAATTGCTGAAGCACTTACATGGTCCTGTTAGCCTTCTCTGGGATGCTCCTACGTTATGGGATTTTTTGCTTTTTATTCCAGCTCTGGGCAAGTGGAGAGAAGAGGTCAGATTCAGAGTACTTCATCGCAATTGTTTAAAATGGAAAACAACTTTCTGACCAACTGTGGTTCTAAGCACACTATTCTGGGACAGATGAAGACATGCATCTGTGTCTTACTGGCCTCCATGCACCCCAGACTTCCATCAGCTCGCTGTGCCTACTGGATAGGCAGCACATCATCTCTATTCAACTCCAGAGCCAGAGAGGGAAGCAGAAACCTTCAAAGGAGGTGACCAGATGCCCCGGAGCCTCTCTCTGCTACCATCACTGTGTGGGTGCCTGGGAATCATCCAGCTTACTAAAGCCTCCACTCAACTTTCCCTCCTTCACTCTGCATGGTAACTGCATTGCTTATTCGTGCTTTGATTCCAGTGCACACAAGCAAAGTGATATAAAAGGGAAAAGGAGGACACATATTTCCCAAGTTGCCTGGAGTCTGACAATTGTTTGAAGTGTGTGTACATTTAACAAGATGCTAGATTACAGCAGTAGCTTATCTTCAGAGTAATAAAACTGCCATCCAGAAGCCAAAAACCTTCTAATGGTTTATTGAAATGGTTCCCTCTTGCAATGCATTATCATGGTACTTTAGTACATCTGATACAAATCACATAATGCCAAACCCCCCAGACTTGCAAGAGGAATAACTCACTTTGGAAATAGAAAGAAGACATGAAGAAAACGTGTCGGGTGAGAGATGCTAACTTGACCTCTGGTGAGGGAAGTAAGCAACCACCTGGACTTGATTCTTTGCAGGGCTCAAAAACCCTCAAGAGAAAAACAAGTAGAAGGAAGCTACAGGTTAATAAGTTTTAGCTAATTTAATACTCCATAGATTTAGAGGTCTGTGCAGAAGATAGAATTAAACTTCCTGGCAAAATTTCTTATGTGGAAACAAGAGCATACACCTCAGTGATGCAGTCCAGGGATTATTTGGATGGGGCTTGAAAGATGCAAGCTGGCAGGGCACACCTGTGCTGTGCGGGGGACTGCTGGAAAGCCAGCAGGCAATCCTTCACCAACTGGTGATCACTTCCGTGTGAAATTTCAATTTAGGCAGGCTTATTCTATATTTGTGTGTTTTTCTCTTTGGGATTTTCAAATCAGGGAGAGTTTGGGACAAGTACACTAGAAATGCAAATCAATTCAAATTCTTCCTTACTGACTCCAAGGGGAAAATCGGGAATGTGAAGATCAAACAGAAAAAAAAAAAAAACCCAAATGCAAAAGACATAAAAAAGCCTCTTTGTACTGTGTCCTGAACCACCTGCCCATGTGGCCCTTTCATTGCTCCCTACCTCAAGGGATTGTACCACCCAGACATGTGTCTTCACCCAGAAGCCTGAGAAGCTTCCAGAACCTTTTTCCATCTTCCTCCTCCTCCTGTCATTCATTCCCAATCAGTGGCCAAACTCTTGTTGGTTATACCTCCTGATAGTTTTCCTTTTTTTTTTAAAATGATCATTATATTTTAATTGATATGTAAAAATTATAGAGGAAAAGCTTCATGATATGAATCTGGGCAATGATTTTCTTGGCTATAATTCCAAACCATGGGCAACAGAAAGGAAGATAGACAAGTGAAATTACCTCAAACCAAAACGCTTCTGTGTAAGCCAAGGAACAATCAGGTTGAAAAAAGACAAAATGCAGAATGAGAGTAAATATTGGCAAGCCATACATCTAGAAAGGGGTTAATATCCAATGTAGAACCTCTGTCAATTGACTACCCAAAAGACTGTAACAAACTGGTCAACATACAGAGGTGGTCATCATCAAGAACTAGGATTACTGTCGTATCAAAATTAGGTCAGCTTAAGGAGGTGGTCAGTGTAAGGAGCTGGTCAGCTGTGGAGGTCCTATACTATAGAAGGAACTCAGAAACTTAACAGCCAGAAAACAAATAACCTGATTAAGTGGGCTAAGGATCTGAATGAGTATTTCTCAAAAGAAGACATGCAATTGACCAACAGATATATGAAAAGGAGCTCACCATCACTAATCCTCAAGGAAAAACAAATTATAACCACAGTGAAATATTAGCACATGCCTGTTATTGAGAGAATGACTATTATAAGAAATATGAAAGATAACAAGTGTTGATGAGGATGTGGGGAAAGATGAACCCTTATGTACTGCTGTTGGGAATGTAAATTACTACAGCCATTATAGAAAATAGTATGGAGGTTCCTCAAATATTTACTGTGAAGATTTACAAAAGATATGACATTAGTTTGTCAAATATCTGCACTCCCATGCTCAATGCAGCATTATTTATAATACCCAAGATACAGAATCAACCTGAGTGTTTATCAATAGCTGAACAGATAAGGAAAATATAGAATATACGTACAATGTAATTCTATAGAACTATAAAAAGAAGGAAATCTTGGAACAACATGGATGAACCTGGAAAACATTATGTTAGGTGCTATAAGCACTTGTGGAGTCTTAAAAAGTCAAACTCACGGGAATCTTGAGGAGCGGAGAGACGATGCTGCTGTTTTGCCCCGGCTGTGGCAATGGGCTGATCATGGAGGAGGGACAGTGTTGCTACCGTTTCACTTGTAACACTTGCCCCTATGTGCACAACATCACCCTCAAGGTGACAAATCAGAAGTATCCAAAGCTGAAAGAAGTGGATGATGTACTTGGAGGAGCAGCTGCCTGGGAGAATGTTGACTCTACTGCAGAGCCGTGTCCCAAATGTGAACATCCTCGTGCTTACTTCATGCATCTTTAGACCCGCTCTGCAGATGAGCCAATGACCACCTTCTACAAGTGCTGCAACGCTCGGTGTGGACACCGCCGGAGGGACTAGGGCCAGAGTGGTCCAGCTGCCTGAGTGTCTGCTTACCCTGTCCCCTCAGGGTGCATTCTCAGCTGGGAGAATGAATTGTGTGTCCTGAGGGTCTTCACTAGTCTGGCAGAAAACTAACCCTTTTGAGTGCCAAGAAAAGTAGCCTATTTGCCCATCAGAATGAATGGATGAAGTTATTAATGTCCAGGGAGTTTTCATGTGTGGGGAGACCGATAACTAGGTATTCTCTGTTTAAGGTCCTGTTTAGTCATCTTTTACATTTATTGGGCAGTTGATGTTCCCTTACCACCAACCAATGCTGTTAAATATTTATAATGTTTGTACAACTTAGTACCTTAACTGTCTCTAAATATTTAATTGTTAATTGTAAACTTACTTAATCAGGATTTATTCTGATTGTTCATTAAAATGGAAAGTCTAAAAAAAAAAAAAAAGGCAAACTCACAATGCCAGGTCGGGAGAAGATGGCAGCCGAGTAATAGTTTCTTTGCAGCTGGGCATGGTAAGACTGGGGAGAGAAGACTCCAGGCATCTCTGGTTGGTGGGATCTGCCCAGAGACAGTGAGAGTCTTCTGGACCCCCATGAGAAGGATAAAGACAATGGAGAACTGGCATGTGGTGGGTGCGTTTGTTCAGTAGGAGGCCACCTGCAGCTGTAACTATAGCAACAATGAGATTATAACCAGGAAAGGCCTTACCTGTGGGCTGTTCTTTTTTTTTTTTTTTTTGTTATTGTTGTTGTTGTTTTTGGACTTGGGCACTCAATTGAACTTCCTTGGAAGATCCTGGGCAAGAGTGCAAATAACTTTGAGTATTGTCTAGGGCCCTGGAGCTGTCTGAACTGTTGAGCCAAAAGGGAGCTAATATTGCTCAGCTATGGGCTGCCCACACAGGCATTGTGGGAGAACTGTCCCTATAGGCTTTGCCGTCAGGGTCAGCCAGGAGATCTTGGGTGAGTAACCTAATGATTGAGCAGCCCAAAGGTGGAGACTGAGAGACTGGGGTAGAGCAGAGATCTCAGTGTTCGGGAGATTATAGCCTTGGTCCTCAGGGGCATAGAGTGAGACCAGTTGTGGCACACTAGATAAGCGGGCAGCCACTTCAGAAGAGATCCCAGTGACAAGTGCTTTCCTGGGAAAGCTTCTGCTTAGTTGAAGATAACAGTTTAAAGTGTTTTTAAGCAGGCTGAGGAGACATGTAGCCTCTCAAGCCTGCAGGGTTTGAGAAGTCAGCAGAGGCCTCCAGTCTCTATCTTATACAGCTTTATAAGCATTGTGATTTAACATCTCATACCCCAGAAGAACACCTGTTGTCTGCACAATATTCAACAAGATATATATATATATATACTGTTTTGTTTTGGGTTTTTTTTTTTTAACTTCAACATTTTCCCTCTGGATTTTCCTTCTTTTCTCATTTTTCTAGTTTAAATACAATTTTCCATTGTTGCTTTCTTTAACAATTAGAACTTCAGTTTTGCTAGTGTTTCTGCCCCTATTATTTGTTTCCCCCCCCCCCATTTTATGCTGTGGGGATTTTTGTTTGTTTGTTTTGGGTTGTTTTGTGGTAGTTTTGTGTTTTCCCCGCTACGTGGTGGAGGTGGGGTTCTGTGTGTGAATATGCAAAGAGCT
>CAUYRH010162971.1:0-18880 GCA_963574655.1 Perodicticus potto | reverse complement strand
CACCCCCACCCCCCTTTTTTATCATTCACCTCTCTTCTTTACCTCTGTGGTTCTGTGATTTTCTTTGGTTCTAAATTTTGGTTTCTTTCTCTTCTTTGGGTATCTGTTATATATATTTTTTCTTTGTGGTTACCATTGAATTTACATAAAGGGTATTAAAGTTATAATAGACAATTTTTAAGTGGGTAGCTTAAAAAACTCTAGACTCTTTTCTCTCCTCTCCCATTTATATTTTTGTTGACTTAATTTGCTTTTTAAAAATATATTATGTGCTCTTTAACTACTAACTGTAGTTGATTTATATAGTACCTTTACATTGCTGGGGTATTCTAAGTTTGATTTATAAATTTACCTCAATTGGTGAGTTTTTATACTTTCACATATTTTTCTGATAGTAATTATCATCCTTTAATTTACAGCTTTTGCAATACATTAAGTATTTCTTGTAAGTTATTCTAGTGGTGATTACTTTCCTCAGCTTTTGCTTGTCTGGGAAGGTCTTTATTTCTTCTTCACTTCTGAAAGATAGTTCTTGGATGTAGTATACTTAACTGATAGTCTTTTTCCTTTTCCTTTTCCTTTTAGCACTTTGAATATATCACCTCATTCTCTCTGGGCATGCAAGTTTATTGCCAACATATATATATATATGTGTGTGTGTGTATGTATCCATATATATTATACACACACACACACATATATAAATATATGTATTATATATATATATATATATATATTTGCAGTTTCTGGTTGGGGCTGGGTTTGAACCTGCCAACTCCGACATATGGGGCTGGCGCCCTTCTACTTTGAGCCACAGGCACCGCCCACCAAGAAATATTTTCTTAGATCTCATTAATCAAAATTTTCAGATTTACACTTTTGTTTCTTTTTTATGATTCTAACCTTTGTTGACTTTCTCATTCAGCTCATGAACTATTCTACTGATTTAATTGCATTGTTTTCTGTATTCTCTTCTACTTCAAGTTTCCTTAAGATTATTATTTGGGGATGGTTGTAGTGACTTAGACCTATAATCCTAGCACTTGGGGAGGCCAAGGCAGGTGGATTGCTTGAGCTCAGGAGTTCAAGACCAGCCTGAGCAAGAGCGAGACCCAAGCTCTACTAAAACTAGAAAAATTAGCCAGGTGCTTGTGGTCCCAGCTACTCAGAAGGCTGAGGGAAGAGAATCACCTGAACCTAGGAGTTTGAGATTGCTGTGAATAATGCCATGGTACTCTATCACCCTCCCCAGGGCAACATAGTGAGACTCTGTCAAAAAAAATTTTTTTTAATTATTATTTTGAATTTTTTCAGGCATTTCACAAATGTCCTTTTCTTTGGTTTCTGTTACTGGAGACTTACTTACTGTGTTTTTGAGATGTGTCATGTCTCCTTGCTTTTTTAAATGTTTTTTCTTATGTACCTGTGTTGATAACTGCACATCTAGTGGAATAGTTACCTTCTCCAATTTTATGTAGTGTCTTTGTAGTGAGATACTTTTTCCCATAGATGGGTCTTAGGGTGTGGGTTGGGTATGGTGTGCTGACTTTGGTTTGGGGTGGACTCACTAATACAGTATCTGTAAAGTTTCTTCGGCTGTAGTCCTTGTTATCAATGCTGCAATTAACTCAGTGGGCTACACTGCAGGCATTTGTGATGGCGGCGGTGCGGTTTCCTGGGAATGGGGTGCCAGGTTGTTGGGCCAGGCACTTGCAGGTGTAGAGGTTGTTTATTGAATTCTCCAGGGATGAGAATATATGTAGATTTTTTTCTATCTTTTCTAGATTTTCTTCTGTATTTATTTAAAACTCTATCTGGCTCACAGTGTTCCTTTGTATTCCAAGTCCTGCCATTGATGATAATCATATCATAATCACTATGGAAGATTCCGCCTTTCTTAACCCTTCCATTTTAGTGACTTTCACTTTACTTGCTGCCATTCATGGTCACAGCATAGATATTTGTCATCCCTCTTCAAGGCCAACCCACCCATCTCTTCAGCCTTATCTAGGAATTTGTCTCATCTGTTATACCTTCTTTCTTAGTCTTCTAATACCTTCAGTCTTTTCTCTCTCTCTCAACTTTTTCACTTATGCATATGATATATTCTAAATTCCTCCATCCCAATTATTCTCTGCCTTGTTCCAGCAAGCTGGTCCCTCTAACTGCTATCCTGGTTTTTTCCTTACTTGCTCTGATAAGCTCCTAGGAAAATCAGTTTACTCTCACTGCCTCCATTAGTTCACCTCTCAATTATTTCTCAACACTCTATGACCTGGCTTTATTCCTACTCTCTGCTGAAACTGCTTGCACAATAGTTAGCAGCAAGATTCTAATTGCTCAAGCAAATGGGAAATTTCATCACTTATCTTTCTGGAAGTCTCCTTCATGTGACACCAACAGCATCTAGTTTATCTGTTTCCTATAGGGACTTCATTCTATCTGCCTGTCAAATTCTGGTGTTCCCAAGGAGTCTGATCTATTATTACTCATCATGTGCTTGCTGGACTATATCATCCATTATTCTTATCTATCATTATCTACCTTTAAGACTGCCACAAATTTGGTATGTCTATGAGAAAAGCAACTTTTCTTGCTCCTTAGAATAATCCTTGGCTTTGTGTTTCTTATCACAGTCATGGAACCCACCAAAATTCAGTGTCAGTTGTCATAATATTTAACTTAGCTTTTTAGGTATATCTAAGTTATGATACAATAATTAGGATAGAAAAATAGAGTTAATTGTAGCTTATGTTGGATGGATCATAACATTGCACATATAAATAGTAAATATTTTGGCTTAACAGGTGAAGGAGTATTTAGAAAGCTATCTGGAATATGATTAAGCCAGGATTCTGAAGGTAACCCCAGCCTCATTTTCTCCTACTACTTTTAATCCTGTCCGCCCTATTTGTAAGTATTTCACAAATATACCTTTCTTCTCTGTCCAGCCAATCATCTCCCTAGCTCAGGCCTTTATTATCTCTCATTTAACCTTCTCCTTTAAGGCTCTCTCTGTCCACCTGCCTTAATTTTCCTTCTGTTGCACACTTTTTGACCCCATTTACTGACTTATATTCTTTGATGGCTTTTATCTTCTCATGTACTATATAATTTCTACTGTCTGTATGCCTTACCTTCACTGTACTTCAGGATGGCAGCAGGTTTTATCCATCATATTACTGGAAGCAAATGGTGTGTTTATACCGGGGGAAACTTGAAGAGTTTTTAAAGGCAGTATTTATGGAAATGTAGGCAGGATGTAGGGATAATGAAGTACTCTTGAGACTCATAATAGATGGATTAGGTGATATCATTCTTAAGCCCAAAAGGGCAAAGTGAAGGTACAGACACCAGAGGCTGGATTCATAAAGACACATAAGTGAAGGAGATCACTAAACAGAAACTGTAGCCTTTGTCTTTGCTTGGCCGATTTCCTCAACCAATCCTGCATGAGGCAGGGATGAAGTTAGGCTTCCTCTTTTCTGGCTCACATCAAGACTAGAAGCCAACTGTAATCCCAAGAACCAGGGGACCACATAATGATACCCAAACAGTATAGCTTCCTTGGCATAGAGAATGATGGGGACTGAATCTAGGTGGGGAAAAGGGAAGATATTCAGAACTTCTTTCTTGTTTACTGTCAGCAACTGGAAGAGTACCTGGCATGTAAACAGTCAAGATTATTTGAATACTTATTACTGGTAACCAATACTTTGTTGCTGGTTTATTGGTCTCATAAACTTTAGTTTTGCATATTTCATTGTAACTTGATTACTATACTTCTACTTATTTAATACCAGCCTCTCACTACCTACAAAAACAGTCTCCTTTCCACCTTTTTAAGCATCAGAACACTTTTTTTTTATTGTTTGAGATTCATTAAGGGTACAAACAATTAGGTTATGCTGATTACATTTGTCAAGTAAAGTCCCTCTTATACTTGTGTCCTACTCCCAAGAGGTGTGTCCTACTCTGTAAACCCCCATTCCCCTCCTCTACCCATGCTCCCTCATTTTCCTGCCCCAGGAAAAAACATTTTTAAGTGGATCCCTAGTGAATGACAGGTAAAAGCAGAGGTGTCTTGGTTAGAATAGTAGCTGAAAGACCGTGAGTCAGTCTGCTTGGGTCTCCCTTTGCTTAGGAGGAAGGAATATGACAGCCCTTTTCAACCCATTGAGGTAGGGAATGAGATGAGAGACATGCTCCTTAACATGGCATGAGAGTTCCATGCTCAGCTCTTGCCTATATTTGCATCCTTATTCTCCAGTACTTCTCTAATATTTTGCCACCCTGTGATAGAAGGAATTATAAAAGTAGCTCTCTCTCTTCAGTATCTTTTCTTTGCTGCTCCAGCTAAGGGGAATTTGCTTCCTCTGTGTTTCTTTCCTTCACATTTTTAATGATTACATCTTTATTTTCATTAAAATTAATGGAAATTTGTTATTTTGTTCCCCTTTGGGCATAATTTTTTTTCCTATATGGAGACAATGCTTTGTTTATTTCCCATTAGATGTGAAGCTCCTTGAGGTTCTTTTCAGCTTTGCATTACTCCTGGAGCTCTCATTGAGGAGCTCATGTCAGTTCACTGCTCCCTTGTGTGGGTCATGGTAGGAAGTTTCCATCTGGCTCAGCTGCAGGGAGGGAAGCTCTGAGCAGGACTCAGGTGAGGGTACTACAATTATAATATAAACTGTATGTACAAAAAGACATCATCGATTCAGAAAGGATCTTTTTCATTGCCTGTAATGGTACTTGATGATCTTTGTGTTAGAATCTCAATTTATGGCCATTTTACTTCTAGAATCATACATGAGTTTATTCATGTTAATACAAAGTAATTGTTAAGCTAGCTGTCTATGACCGAGAAGAGTGTGAAGTCCTGAGGAAATGAAAGAGTGATCAGGTGAGTGTTTTCTGAGACCAAATGCAAAGGTCAGATAAGTCGGGGTCATAGGACCCTGCCAAGGCAGTGCAGTGCCCCAGTGGGACCAGCACCTCCTGTGGTACCATGAACTGGGTGTGAGGTGCCAAAAAGCAAGAAGAAAGCTTAGAAAGGGGATGTGGCAGATGCCAGAGTCTAATTTGGATATTGTATAATTTAGCCTTTAGCTTGTATGTTAGTGGATCAGATATTTTCAGAGTTCAGTGTTTGCAAAAGCATCACCAATCACCTGTTAGAATTGTTTTAAACCTCAACTATGAACAAACTTCAAGAAAGTATACTTACCAAGAGAAAATCTTTTATTTGAAATATTAGATTGAGGCAGAAAATACAAGCTTTCTTGTGCATCTTCAGATTTTATAGTCCTATGTAACTAAATATATTAACATGTTTCCCATACAGGAAATACTACTGATGGGGAGAGTAACTAGTGGGTAGGATGAGACTATATTGAGCTCATATTTTAGGATGTTAAAGAATGATCAATTTAGAGATCTTTGTACAAGAAATGCCAAACGTCCAAGGTGTTATTTCACACTTGGAACACGAGTTTCCTCCACTCTTCCTCAGCCCTCTGAAGTGGTGGCCCTTTAGGAATTGATAAATGCTATACATATCTGTGTGCTGATGCATGACTTTTATGAAACAAAATTTAACAAAACAATTCTTAGTATTGCTATATGAGAGTCACTGTATGATCTGTTTTCATTATGAGAAAATACTGATTGTAATTCACTAAATTAACTTCATAATTTCCAAATGGACAGAACCTTGAAGTAGGAAAAGCAACTACAGGGTCTTTCCTAGCATCTTTTCTCCATCTGTCTATGATCTGCTCTCACTAGTGTTGTAGGACAGGCTTCAGGGGTAGGCACGAAAGGTCCTGAGATCCTGTCTCAGAAAATAGCAAGATGTGTAACTGACTTTGGGGAAGTCATTTAACACCTCTCCCTTATAGGTGTGTTTGCCTGCAAAATGAGGGGTTTATGTTATGTGGTCTTTACGTACTATCAACTCTGATCACTTGTGAAGTTTTATCTTAAAATATCTATTTTTACAGACTTCAAGTGCTAGGGCCTTTTGTAAAGTAGTTCTGAGTAAGATTTGAATGGTCAATGAGGCCTTGCCTTCTGGTGTGTACATAGGGATGTAGTATTTTACAGTAAGAACTTCACAGCCCTAATGAATTTCTAACTAGAAAAACCACTTGGGAAACAGAGGCCCAAGCACCTTGCTTCCCTTCCTCAGCTGCAGGGCACAGGGATGGGAGGTGGGCAGTCGCTTTGACACAGGTTTCATCTTTGGCAAAGAAGAAACCACTCCCTGGGAGAAAAGAATTGGTGAAGCCTTGTTGTAAGCAGATTTTTCATAATGAACAAAAGACCTGGCTTCTTCTTGTATTTCATGTATTTGTATCTTCTGTCAAATTTCTGAGGAAATATTTGATTAACATTTGACTACATCAAATATTTTTAAAGATGAGAGTTTCAACTCTCAATCCTGTTTTACTGTGATCTGTTTTCTTTTTTTTATATTCTTGCTATCTCAGGTTACCAGTTTTATGTTATGCTTTTTTCAAAAGGGTATTTCTGCCACAATCTGAGCTCAGCTGCATTAGAGCAGAGATTAGTCCGAGAAAGCTGGACTTCAATATAAGATCTTGAAAGTGTTTCTTTCTGTTATAAAAGAGTCAAAATTATTTTCTTGAGTCTCAAGTTTATATAAACACTTACTTGATGGAAACTTAGCAACATGAAAAGGAATGTGGAAAAATGTGAAAATGAAGACAAAAAATTTAAAACAAGAGGAGCTGGTGATTATGTGGGACTTAGCACAACAGAGTACATTCTAAGTATTAATCTGCCTCAGCTGTTTGGGAACAGATGTATGTGAAACAGATACCCGGTGTTCTGTTCTGTACATCCAAAGTGAGACATCTGTCGGTGGGCTGTGTGGTCAGAAATAATGGAAGCTAGGGTTAACCTCCAGAATGACCTCCGACTTATGTGAATTATTGAAAGGCTAATTACTCAGTAAAATATGATGCTTTGAGTCATCAGTCTGTATGTTAAGAAGATTTAGTATGTTTCCACACTGTCAAATTTGAAAGAGCTGGACACAAAGACTTATGTTTACCTAGTAACTGCATATACTATCTGCTTGGAAAGTTTTAAAGTGTTTGGGTAAGTCCATTAATCTAGCATAAAACTATTTTCCAAGATTTTAGGTTTTCATTAAGGTAAGTTGGTCCTCACAGAAAAACACATATAGAGCACATTCTTGAAAGCATGACTGTCATGTGAGACTTTCTGAGATGGAGGGAATGCCCCATATCTGAACTGGGTAGTACAGCTGCTGCCAGCTACATGGGGCCATTGAGAACCAGAAATATGACTAGGGTGACTGAGGAGCTAAATGATACATTATATTTACTTTTAATTTAAGTTAATTTTATTTATTTATTTATTTATTTATTTATTTATTTATTTATTTATTTATTGAGACAGAGTCTCACTATGTTGCCCTAGGTAGAGTGCTATGGTATCACAGTTCACAGCAACCTCCAACTCTTGGGCTTAAGCGATTCTCTTGCCTCAGCCTCCCAAGCAGCTGGCACTACAGGTACCTGCCACAACACCCAGCTATTTTTTTTGGTTGTAATTGTCATTGTTGTTTAGCAGACCCCGGCCAGGCTTGAATCTACCATTCTTGGTGTATGTGGTTGGTGCCCTACTCACTGAGCTACAGGCACTGAGCCTACTTTTAATTTTAATACCCACTTGTGGCTAGTGGCAACTGCATTAGGCAACATAGCTGTAATACGTGGAGAGTTGAAAATGTTTATTTTCATTATTCTTAGAGTTTTAATTTTTATTTCTATGTAGAAAGTATAGCTTATTTAAAAATAATCCTAATATAGAATTGATATCATCATGTAATTTGAGATACCTATTTAAGATAAAGCAACTAAGTCCAGAGATACCAAAGTGGCAGAGCCCTATAACATATTTTGCATGCACAAAAAATGTTTTTATTCATGAATTAATTGGCTGGTAGCACCGTTAAAGTCTTATCCATAAAAATCATTGTATCCTCATGGTCATTGTGATTTATTATTTGAAGTAAAATTTGGCAAACTTAATCTGTTTTTTCTATAAGAATAATATATTGGAAATGGTAACTATCCTAGCTTGTGTAGTCTGACCTCATGAAAGTTGTTTCTAAGTATACCACAACCCTGTGATACTTTCTGAAAGTAAGTATGTTTTGAAATTGATCTACTTTTCTGTCCCCTCCCCCTCTTCCCCTTGTAGGGCTCCTTGGGCTGGAACTGGCACAGAAATAGTCCCGTAGGAGTGGGAAATAGTACTCTCCTTGAAGTCAAGGGACATGCAAATTGAGAGTCAGAGGGGCTGAGCCAAGGTCAGTAAGCCAGGGAGGGTGACACAGATGGGACTGTGAAAAGCAAGAGGTCCCCAGGTGAATTGCAGAATCTAAACACAATGAAGCTTAAGGATTACAGAGCCTGGGTGATGGATACAGGGAACAACAGAGCAGTTGGGTCTGCAGGAAGATATTATTGCCTAGAGGGAACATTTTTGTCCCCTCTGAAAATTGGGGAACTAGCCATCTTTGTTTAAAGAGCCAGGGATATAGTAGATGTAACTCATTGCTGTTGTGTGATCTCAGCACTGGAACATTCATCAGAACCTTGTTGCCTGTTATTGAACTGCCCTGTTACTTGACTGAGTTATTAGATTATATATTAGACAATGACAAGTCTACAAGCATCTCTTTAAAGTCTTAAACACAAACCTATCTACAGTCTTCTATATCACTGTATTGCTGCCCAAGTTTTAGAAGTAATGAGCTCTGTGTGTGTGTGTGTGTGTGTGTGTGAGAGAGAGAGAGAGAGAGAGAGAGAGAGAGAGAGAGAATGCACCAAGGGAAGAAACTTCCAGTGGCCATAGCTTTTTATATTCTTTTGTGTTTTCCAAAATCAGAGAGTGTTGAGGAAGTCAAAGAGAAAAGGGGGAAAGGGATGGATTGAAGGAAATCACACCTTTTATCAACTTTTGGCATGAGAACCAGAAGTTGAGGATCTTAGTGTAAAGCATGACAGCTCAGAGGTAGGCAGGCAAGCAGGAATGTATATGTGCAAAAAAAAAATTACAGTAGGTAAGACTTTTTTTGTTACTCTGCTGTAAACTGATGGTAAACCTACAGATAAGTCTAAAATAACATACCAGCTGGCATCAGGGATTTCCTATGTACATTCCAAGATTTTCATCAGAAACAGAGTTCTGGAAACTAGCACTGCTGCTACACAACAGTGCCAGTGCTTGAGTGAAAATCAAGTACACTTAAATTGGTGTTTACCAGATTATGTGCTAAGTTAACCTTTGCATCAAGACTAGTCAAGATAAGATTTAACCCTAGGGCATAAAGGAGTTAAATAACTGGTCCAAGATCATGCTAGCAATGGTGTTGCCAGGATTCAAAGCCAGGCAGGCTGGCTCCAGAGCTTGCACTATACCCATTACATTATGCGGCTCTTCCAAGCAAGAACTTCCCCTGATGTCCTCAGGGGACTGTCTGACATCTGAGTTAGTGATAGTTAAGCATCATGGTCCGAATCAAAACCTTGAAACAGTGTTATCTGGCTTCTTTCAGGCTTTAAAAACTACCATATACAGTTTATTCATTTCTTTGGCCACTTCCGATTTCTGAATGAAGAAAATGGGACCAATAAATGAGAGTTTTTATAAGATTTTTTAAACCCCAGTATTTTGTTGTGAAATCACCCACCCTACAAGTATAGGAAGAATAATAAACCTCTATGTATAACCCAAAGAGGGGTGAAGTTCTCAAGAACACCCTGAGTTTAAACAGTTCTCAATTTGTAGCCAGTCTTATTTCATCTACGCCCTACCCCCTTCCCTTCCTTTCCTGGCATAATTGACAGAAATTCCTAGGCATCATATAATTTGATCTATAACCAACATCTCAGCATGGATCCCTCTAGGAGGTAAAGATTTAATACAATATAATAACAATATTACTCTTCCAACTTAATATAATCCTTTCTATCCTTAAATATCTGGTTAATGTTCAGCATCCCCTGATAGTTTCTCTCTTGGCTATGTCTTTTAAATATTTTAATCTAAATAAAGAGAGATTTCTCTCTCTCTTTTTCTTTCTCCCTTGCAATTCATTTTTTGAACAAACTGGTTTGTCTTGCCTGTGGTTTCCCACAGAATATGAAATATTTATTAGGGGAATGTCTGTGAAAGAGAAAAGTAGCAGGAAGGAGATGGGGTAAGGATAATCTTCAAGCAGGGGTGTTAGTCGAATATCTGTCAAGGGGGCTGAAGTAGGTTGGGGAGGAGAGAGCCTCTTACCTATGGTCAGTGCTTGGGAGAAAAGACTACCTGTTAGGGGTCCATCCTGGGCAGAAATGGCCAAGTCTCAGCTGTGCCTGGGACATACCTCAGCTCTGAAGTTGAGGTAGAGCTTGAGAGTGCCAGTAACTAGGGCTGCTAGAATGCCAACTAGTCACTACAGCAGAACGGCAAATTCCTCCTCAAAGTGACCAATGAGATTTTAAAAATTATTACTATCATTATGAACTCAGAATTTAAACATAGATATATTTCAATTCGCAGCAATAACTATTCTTACTGATTTTCAAATTGTCACAATACTGAATGTTTGGACTCATGGCAACCCCTCCAACTGGACTTGAGTCCTTTTGATACTTCTGCCACTTTCTCTGATAGCTTCCTTGCCTTCTGGAATGGCAACATATTCTAGACTCATCATAAACACTTCATACCCTAGACGTTAAGCCAACCCTATCACCAAAGAGGCCCGGTTCCTGTTACTGGATAGCAGAATTTGCTGTAGACCACAATTTGAGCACAAAGCACGCTCATTGCTAAAACTTTCTCTATGTGACTATTGTTGGCAATGTTTTCAGAGAACAGAGCTTTCCTATGTTGGGGTTTTTGTTTTTGATTTTAAATAAAAAATGTACTATGGGATTATGCTAATACTTTCAATTGAAATTCAGGAACTAAGTATTTATTACTTTGTTTCTCTTCTCCTTCCTTTAAAATCCTGATTTCTACCACATCATTACTCGTTTGCTTTATCTTGCATTACATATATATAATAGAATAACACCACCAATGCTACTATCAAAAATATAACTACTGAAAGCCATTTAAGATAGGTCTGTACAGTTTTTTTGTTTTTCGTAGAGTATACATTACAATGGATATGTAGCAAAATTATTGTGCTTTAAATATACTTGGAATAATTCCTATCTGTGAAGTTATACCTCCAACTTATTTATTTTCTGAATGGTTTCATTGTGTTTTTCATTTTTAGTCATTGCTTTCTTGAGGGGAAGGGATGGGGTGGGTCAATAGAGGTAGGGTCAGTAGGGGGACCACTCCTATGGAGCATATTGCAAGTACAAGTTGGATCTATCAGGTTTAGAACATAAATGTCTTAATGCTGTAATTGGGTAAATGAGGTGAAGGCTATGTTGATTAGTAAGATGAAAGCACTCCAATTTGTACAAATAATCAACACATTGAATTCCATAATGACATAAATGTATTCATGATCTATGTACAAATGACTTAATAAAAAAAATAAAAATCCTTACATTTTACAATTATGTAAAATATTTGTAAGGTTCTGAAGTCAATCTACTAACTAAGCTTTATTCTATGAAGTAGAGCTTTTATCTGTGTCCTGTCTATTACCTTTTCCTTCCCACTATCGGAAAGCTTATTTATTGTTTTAAGTTTTGGGTTTTTTTATTTTTAAAATATGAGAAAACATATACATATAGTCTTCTTACTCCACTCCTCCCACCTTCTAAATGCATGGTAGCATGCCATATATCTACTTTCCACCTTGATTTCTTTTCAATTAAAAATATACTCAGCGGAATGCTCTATAGCACTATACTGTGTATATTGAAAGAGTCCTCATTTCCCTTTATATCAGTCCAATAATTGATGGTGTAGTTTACTGAAATTTCTGTCAAAGAATTTAGATCGTTTCTTATCATTTTTGATAATTATAATGGTTTCATCAAAACCTTATTTGTCATTTTGTATTTTTCATAGTGTGTTAGATTCCTAGAAGTGAGATCATTGAGTCAAAGAATAATTGCCTTTATCATTTTACTCAATATTACCAAATTACCTCAGGAATTTTGCTCTGTTTTGTTTCCCTCCAAAAGAGTATGTTGTAAAACGTTCTTTCTAATGAACCTAGTAGTTGAGAAATGCTATGTCTGCAGAGTTTTAATTTGTATTTTTCTTATTGCATCATTTCCGTTTTTAGATTTTTCCTCCTAACATTTAGGGAGCACCTATTATGTGCTGGGGGTATGTAGTAGGGGGCAGCATACTACAATCAACTTGACAAGATTTCTGCCTCAAGATATTAACCATCTATAGGAAGACACATCAGCCAAAATATAACTATGGGTTCTATTTTGTAAAATTGAAGTATTACTTACAGAGAATGCCCTGAAATGATCATGGGAAAGTAGATAAAGGAGGAAGTCATTCTGTTGACTGGGCAGAGGGGGAGATCAGAAGAAGCTACAGAGAGGTTTGAAGGTAAACTTGAATGTGGGCTTTAAAGCATAATTAGGAGTTAGTAACACAGACACAAGAGTAAGGAAACCATTCTAAAAGAAGAATATTTGGGAAAAAAAATTCTCAGAAGAGAATGTTTTCATCTATTTGGAAAGTAAGAACACAGTGTTTGGGTAGAGCATATATTTATGAGGGGAGAGGAAAGTGCTTTGTGATTAGTCAGTAGTTTGTAGAGGGCCTTGACTAGCATGCCAGGATGTTGGTGTCTTATCCTGAAGGTTGAGTAAGGGGCAACAAAGGCTGGTGTTAGCAGAGATCAAGTGTGTGTGCATGTGTTTTAGGTGAGTGGGGTGTAAAATCATGGTGGCAGAGTAGATTTTAAATGGGCTCTACATTGAGGAGCCCAGGGCAATTGCCTATGTACTAGAAGATCAGGAGGCAATGTGTATGTGAAAGTTTTGAGACACTGTGTTATGGTCCATTATTTCACTTCCAAAAAATATAGTTGACTGTATCCTTTCTTTTTTTTTCTTTTTCTTGAGACAGGGTCTCACTTTGTCACCCTCAGTAGAGTGCCATGGTGTCTCACAGCAACCTCAAATGCTGGGGCTCAAGTCATTCTCTTATCTCAGCCTCCTGAATAGCTGGGACTACAAGCACCCACCACAATGCTGGCTATTTTTAGTGACAGGGTCTTGCTCTTCCTCAGGCTGGTCTTGAACCTATGAGCTCAGGCAATCCACCCACGTTGGCCTCTCAGACTGCTAGGGTTACAGGCATGAGCCTTTCTGATTCACCTGTGCAAGTTTCAACTTGCTTTGCTTATCGGTGTTGCTGAGAGGGCTTCATTTCTTTCCATCTGCACAGATTGCACATTCCCTGATTTTTGTGAATCTCAAAACTTTTGTAATGACCCACATACAAGTAAGGAGGATGGAGAGGTGAGCCTGGATGTAGGGGATATCAGCTCCGATAGAATTTGGATGATGTGGTTTTGAGATTTCTAATTTGGTCAACACATGTTTAGTGGATACTGCTAAAAACCTTTTTAAAAATAAGAATGAGGAGCATCTTGTTTGAAATGCATTAAAGCCTTACCATCAATTTGCCAGTGACTATTAAAAATGCCTAAACAGGAGGCAAATAGCTTTAAAAATGTACAAAGTGGAGAAATCACTGTGGAAGGACCATAAGCTGAACCCTATCAAACCTAACATCTGTGTTTCCCATGAGCCGGAGGCTCTCTCCTTCCTTATCTGTTTCTTAATAGAGGTTACTAAAATATCACATTTTAAAGCTTTCTGTTTCCAGACAAATATTATTCATTAAATGATGGAAAATTTATAATCTATGTACATTCACAGTATTTAGGTGAAATTGAAATTTTAAAGGTTAGTGAAACAGTAAATTGTAAAGACATCCATTTATTTTCCATTTTATGTGGAAAATAAGTGTACCATTTTAAAATTAAAATAATTCTTTTGCATCTTAAAATCTTTATGTTGGTATTTTGATAGTCTAATAAAAGTAACATTTACCTCAAATTAAGCTTTCACATTTCTAAATGTTACACATAATTTAAAGCTCTTCTTAGTGTCCCTCTGTGTGGGAAGAATAAGATCAATAAAGTTGAGCAGCTGTTAGTGTGTATTGGTTTCCTTATATTTTAAGTATGTTTTCATGTTTTCAAAGTGTAAAGGGATGATAGTATATGTTTAGTTGTCATTTCCATTATACGGATAAAAACTTATTCCAGTTAAAATCTTGGTGGATATTGCGTGTTTGTTAAAGTTACATTAAAACCCACTTAGATAATATTTTTCTTAAATGCATGTACTTATAGTGAACTAAATACTATGGATACATTTTTAGGATTTTATTTATAATCTCCCTTTTTTAAAAGAAGCAATACATTTTTCTCTAAAGAATAATTTTTCTTAAATTAAGCATTTTCCATGTTTGGGAAAAAAATATATCTTCGTACTGTTGCTTCTAAACCAAAGACACACCTATCATTTTCTAGGTTGCTTGAAAGTTTTACCTTGGTACCAAACCTATTAATGGAAATAACTCAGGTGTGAACTTTATTATTCTGAATCTTTCTTGGTACTTGAATACATGCTTAGGTATATGACAGACTCATCTTGTATCCAGTACTTCTGCATGGAAAATATGTAAATGACATAAGTCACCCAGGGACAGAGGGGGACTCAGAGCAGAAATGCCAAGTAGTTTTCCAATTTCATACTCTTAAAGTATACCATGAGTCCCAACTATTAGTATGGAGTGCCTTTTTGGTTTTAACTTTTCAAAAACCTTCAGTCAATAACATTTAATTAGATTCCATTGTGTACATTGCACACTTTGGGGTGATATGATTAGTTCCAAAGGAATATTCCAGAACTTATCCTTCTGAGGACTGAAGGTGATCATATCCTTACAAACTTATGTGCTGCTTTACATTAAAATAACGATTCAGCGGTTACTTACTCTTTAACTACTGAGGATTGGACCCCAGATTGAAACCACTAATTTTTGAAGTGAAAAATTCTTGTTTATTTCCTAAACGAACCAGTTTATTAGCATTACCTTTGGGAATAACAACTATCTTCTCCATTATTTTTGGATAGACTGGATAGGCGCCCCTGTTGGAGGTCTCTATAAAAAACTGCAGTGTTCTTTTTTGGTTAGTGTTCTGCCTTTGTAGGAGTCTCAATAAAATCAGTTAAATGTAAACTCTGAAAATTCAGCGTCCTGTCACATAATGTAACACACTGATAAACAATACTACACCCTGGAAAAACAATTTTTTTTCACCTTGATTAAAGTACTGGTCATTACTGCTGATGCTGATGCTCTTTTGTCTGCACATACTGTTGCAACATAATGTGTTGTGCATTTGATACAGATATTATCATATTGCCATAAGGAGCTGCTATTATTTTAGGCACCAACTGATTCCACGATAGTGTCAAATTTCTTTAACATATGCCTATGTTTTTGTATAAATGACCCTAAGAAACATCTGCTAGTTTTGTGGTGGTATCTACTGTTGCCTTTTTAGAATTTGACCTGTCAGTCACTTTTTAATGTGAATTTGAATCAATAGTATTTCATTAGAGTAGGCTGCGTTTCTGGTTTTTATGCTATTGATATTAATTAGCAAAATCGAGTCAGAAGTTTTATGGCATAATTCAGACAAACCAAATGTCTGTGTAATTTTAAAAATACCTTTTCATAATTGTGCTTTTAACTTTTTGTCATTGACTGACACTTTAAAATAGAAAATTGTCCATTTGACAGATCTTTTAGCATTCAAAATTGAGTCCAAAATTGCTTTCTGTTGGTCCTCAAATGACTCTTTTAATTTGACAAAGTGTGTGGCAAATGTGTTATGCTATTGTTCGGTTTACATCTCATTATAATTGCTGATTTTTCTTAGAATCTTTGAAGGGCAAGCAAAGAAGAGAAGTGAAGTTTCTATGAAAGAGTGAAATCTTTGTTCTGTGGAGACCAGAGAAATTTCTAGCTCTCAGACATTGTTGATTGTATGTGTATTATATAATAGTTGGGATTCCTTCTTTGACTCTCCTGGGATTGATCTTGACTGAGAAATAACAGTCAAGGATTTCCATTATCTGATGCTTTCTCTTCTTTCTTCTTCATTTTTCCTACACTTTAAAACACATTGCTATTTATCTTAAAAAGGAGGGGGATATAATACTTAAACCTCAATAAAATAAAAAAGCAAAACTTACTTTGGATAGTAGTATTTGTCTGTGTTTTCCAGAGACACATGTATAGTTTATTAGAGTATGTTAACGATGAAGTTTTGTTTCACCTACACACTGGACACCAAACCTGAACTCAATGCAGTACGCGTGCATAAAGGTCGAGTCCGTGATCACTGCACATACCTCGGTCCTGGTGAGAACTGGACGGCTCAGTTATTTCCTCCTCATGTGCTTTCTGTGCATCAGCTGCTGTCCTCCGGCCTCTGAGCATGTCATCATTTACACCTCCATGCTCATTCACTCGCCTAACTGCCCTGAGTCCCCTCTGTCCCTGGGGTGACTTATGTCATTAGGATAACCTTCTGTCCCCCTGCTTGCCACCGCTTGGCTGAAATTGAGCTGAGGCCCTTGCCAGTTACCCTAGGTGCTACACCTCTTGTGGCTCAGCTTCAGCCGCTTTGATATCTGTGAGCCTTCTACTCCAAAATTCAATTCTGCTGAGGGTGACAGGATTACCGAAAGCTTCAGTTTCAGTGATAAAACCCCAGCATGGCTGAGCTGAGGGCCTAAGGAGCTTTTCGTTTAGGCCTGAAACAGGAGAGCCAGGGGCCTCTATGTCCCTCGAGAAAGGGGGATTTCCCTCAGCTCTCTGAGTCCAACACTCAAGCATTTAAGTGGGTTGGTGGGCTGGAATCAAAGGGAAATGCAATTCCCCTAAATTGTGGTTTTATTTTTCTCTGTGTATGACTAGAGTAGGACTGAATAGGGGCCATCCCTGGGGGCTTTCCTTGCCTTCTGCAGAGCGGGCATTAACTTTCAGTCATAGCCCCCCACCCCTCTGTCCCCACCACCTGTACCAGTGCCAGAGGAGCCAGAGGATAGGGGACAACATTCATGAGAAGGGTCTTTGGGTGCCGGGCATGTCTGGAGTCAGATTTGAAGTATGAGAGACAAATCAGCAATTTTCATTTCATATGTATTATTGCCTATACCTTTTGTTGTTAGTACAGATACAATTCATTGTACTAGAAACTATCATGGGGTGAAGAAAATAAAAAGAAATATATTTGCATTACCCTTGTATGTTGCCTGGTATGATAACCAGAACAGGTGGGCCTATACTTATTTACTTGATGTTCTTTTTAATAAATCAATTACATCATGGGGAGTTGAAGAATAGCAAAGTTGTTTATGCATTCTTTAAGAAATCTTGCATGCTCGTTCACTAGAGAAACATTGGGCTTGTCCCTTAAAGGACAAGGCTTTGTTTTGTTTTTAATAAGACACACTCTTTATAATTAAAACAAAATCCCAGTGTTAAGGGATTACTGTTTTAAATAATTGGATTTCTTTCGTTTGTTTCTCTGATCCCCGTATATGAGAGTACATCTAATAGTGTCTTAGAATAATAAATATTTTCAGATTAAAAAGTTCTCAACTACTGAAATTTAATAATGCTTCTCAAAGTTTATGAATGATGTAGAAAGTAATATAAAGTCAAGAATTTATATTTGGGAAAGACAAAGATATAGAAACTGGTTAAGAACAGTAGAAGCTATGGAAACACTGTTTGTAAGTGGTGACACATTTTTCTTTGCAGTAAGTTATTTTAAAATATAAACTCATTATTTACATAATTTAATCCTGTCCTCAAAATACTAAATTTAGTGCTCTGTGTTTCTTATTTCACATAAATGTTTTCCTAAAGTGGTCTTTTAATATTTGAAGATAGGTTAGTTTAAAAAATGGTTAGAGTTAAACTAAATAGGGAAAAAGAAAGTGTGAATGTTTAGTGCTGTTACTTTTACAAAAACTCTCAGCAGAAGTTCGGTTACCCTTTTTTCTCTTTTGTTTTTCCATACTACAGAGTCCTTTCCCGGCTATGTCATGTGTGAGCCCCAGAGAGGATAAACTCAGGGTGGGTGGTAAGAAGGGGGAGTGCTTTGCTTGAGGCAAAAATCTTTCTCCATCTGGGACCTTCTTAAATCTCCCCGGCCCCTTAAATCAGGACACCAGCTCCCAGGGAAGAGACTGTGTGAAACAGTGGTAGCAGGAGGGAGGGAATTCACCATGCAGGTAGCTGAAGGGCCATTTTCTAGTTGGTCATTTCTGAGTTTCGATGAGCCTTTTCAATCTGACCTGTTTCTCGACTAGTCAGGGTCTTGACCGCTTTCCATGGGTAGCTGCGCCGTATTCTCCTGGGTTTGGAAGCTCCAGGAAACACCAGCTATCCTAGCACAAGACTTTTAAAGAACTGGCAGAAATCTGGTAGCAAAAATATCAAGGACTTTGGAAAAATTTTCAACTTGACTCTTCAGGCACTTTGAGATCTTATGTTGCTTCTCTCTTACCTTCATCTTTATCTATATCCCCTAGACCATATTGCTTCTTGACTAATTCTTACTTTCCTTATTTATTTATTTATTTATACTTTGTCACCCTCAGTAGAGTGCTGTGGCATCACAGCTCACAGCAACCTCAAACTCTTGGGCTTAAGCAATTCTCTTGCCTCAGCTTTCCAAGTAACTGAGACTACAGGCACCTGCCACAATGCCTGGCTAGATTTTTGTTGTCAT
>CAUYRH010162970.1:0-28822 GCA_963574655.1 Perodicticus potto | reverse complement strand
GGCCACCGCTCCCTGCGCCGCTGCCCGTAGTGCCGGGCTTGGTGTCGGCAGCGCTGAGGGCGGGGGCGGCGGGCGGCTGCTGGGTCTCGGCCTCGCTGCTCATGGTTGCGGTGATGGTGACTGGGGCCGGCTGCGGCAGCTCTGGCTCCTCCCGATGTGTGATGGTAACTAGGCCGGTGGCGGCGGTGGGACTGCTCAGGGCTCTCTGGGGTCCCGCTCTCCGCTCCCGCTACGGATCCAACTCTAGAAGATACTTCTAAGTTGAGTCACTCGTGCACCAAGTTACAGGGCCTCAACACTCACATGCTAGACACTGAGATTCAAGACAAGAGTTGCTGCCTTCAAGGAACTTGCCATGTCTTTGGAGTTATTTGACAACCCCTGGTCTGGACATTTTTCTTTTCTTTTCTCTTTTTTTTTTTGAGACAGAGTCTATTGCCCTTGGTAGAGTGCTGTGGTATCACAGCTCACAGCAACCTCAAACTCTTGGCTCAAGTGATCCCCTTGCCTCAGCCTCCTGGATAGCTAGGACTACAAGCACCTGCTATAATGCCTTACTAGTTTTTCAATTTTTAGTAGAGACAGGGTCTCACTTTGCTCAGGATGATCTTGAACTCTGAGCTCGCGCAATCCACCCACCTTGGCCTCTAAGACCAGAGTGCTAGAATTACAGGAGTGAGTCACTGTGCCCAGCCTCTTTTTTCTTTTTCAAAATCCACAAACCCTTTTACATACTCGGATCACATACCTTATTCTACCAAACCTTCCAGTGATTTAAGCCTGTTTGCAAAATCAGATCCAACGTGAATGATTTCTTGACATTAAGGAGGATGGAAAGCAGTGATTTCTAGGTCTCAAGATAGAACACCGTCACCTTTGTAATAAGCTTAGACTCTGCCAAGCAACCAATGATTTGGACAGCTAAGCTCTGGTCCATTTAAAAACCTAGTGTCATAGTAATGTATTTCTACCTTTTGTACAGTGGTTCTCAACCTTCCTAATACCTCAACTCTTTAATACAGTTCCTGTGGGTTGCAACCCCCAGGTTGAGAACTGCTGCTTTTGTAGGGTAAGAGTATGGCTAGAAACCAGAATATTTTTTCTATCTTGACTGGGTCTAATATATGAAATAGTGAAGACATCTGGATATTCCTAATTCCATACTCCTCCTCTTCCATTTTCCCAGCCTCTGCTTCTCCCTACCCACCTTATGTCAGGCCTTGATCTTCCCTCTTCTGTCTCTTGTCAGTGACCAAGGCTCCATACTCCTCCAGCAGACACCTGCATTCTCAGATAGCAGATGCTCCAGTCTAAGGCTGTCTGCATGGACTTGACTAATCCTTGTGGAGTTTACAGAGCCAGCTTCTGACCTGGGAACAAGCAAGTCCCCTGGGTGACCTTAGGGCCATTTTATAGACTGGATGAAGCCCAGCCTTTGAGTTGTCTGAATCCTTCAATAAAACCTCAAGGAAAAGAGTTAGAAGTACATCTTGCCATCTGGTTTTGGCTAACAAAATGATCGTCCTTATCCCAAGTTTCAGCTTGTTTGGCTTCCGATCTCTAACTCAGGTCAGATGTTGATTATCCCTTTGGTATTAGTTGTTGGGCTGCAATCCATCCCAATGACTGCCCTCATCTCCTGGAAGGGAAGTAGAGAGAGCTCTCTCCTGTCAAGAGCACATCCCATTACATAGATGCTCATTTCAGCCAGGTATGGACATCATACTTGGCATTTCTGGTATGGGAAAAAAGAGAATCTTATAAGCTTGATAGATTGGGATAGGCAGAGCCTACAGTTGGCTCTTATCACTTACCTCAAAAATAAGCCCAAAGTTGGGTGGTACCTGTGACTCAAAGGAGTAGGGCGCCAGCCCCATATACCAGAGGTGGCTGGTTCAAACCCAGCCCTGGCCTAAAACAGCAAAAAAAGCCCCAAGCCTCTTAACCACTTTCTTGTCTGGTCTACTCATTGTGTCCTGGACTCACATATAGAGCAGGAAGAGGGCAGTCAGGGTTAGCTCTTTGATGCCCCAAGGTCCTCGGAACTCTTACAGCCTTGCTGGTTTCCATGACTCCCCTCTTAGACTGACTTCAGGTCAGGACCCAGCTGATGCTTGCTATCACCTTCTTGGGCACGCATGCTGCCTGATATAGTTTACTTTGTTCTGCAAAGCTTATCCTCAGCCTTATTTTCCTTAAGTTGAAAAACCACAGGAGAGGGAAGACTAAGAATTTTAAAGATCCAGGGTGTTGCAACTAGGAAGAAAAACACTCAAGTTGAAACTGCAGGGTTCAGGTGCTAGGTACCCAGTATCTGTGGACTATATATGTATATGTGTGTGTATGTATACATATATATTTATTGATGTATACATATACGTGTGTGTGTGTGTGTGTGTGTGTGTATATATATATATTTTTTGAGACAGAGTCTTACTGAGTCTCCCTGGATAGAGTGTCATGGCTCCATAGCTCACAACAACCTCAGACTTTGGGGCTCAAGCAATCCTCTTGCTTAGCCTCCCAAGTAGCTGGGACTATAGGCACATGCTACAATGCCCCGCTGGTGTTTCTGTTTTTAATAGTGACAGGGTCTCGCTCTTGCTCAGGCTGATCTTGAACTCCTGAGCCCAGGAGATCTGCCTGCCTCAGCCTCCTAGAGTGCTTAGATTACAGAAGTGATGCAGATTATATATTAAATGCATGTTCTCTTTTTCTGGTTATGTTAGTAATTTACGCTTGAAAATTTAAGAAGCTAAAACTCATTCATAATCACATTACCCAGAGATAACAACTGGCACTGAATGCCTTTTGTATGCGTGTGAAAGACAGATTTTAGTCTAGTCTAGTCTGGGCACAGTGGCTAACCAAGCACATCTTACAAACTGTGCATAATTAAGGAGTCATTCCTCATGTACCTCATTGTCAATCCCACTTCAGTATTCCAGAAGAGTAGATCATTCCATGGTAGATAAATGTTCAAGGAGTACTTTAAATAGAATTAGTTCAGCACTATATGCTTGTGACATTTCCCTGATGATGTGTTGTCACATGGCCAGCAAGTTAACAGTGGGTCAGCCTCCAGGCCTGAGGCCAGAGCCTGGAAGCCATTATGGACTTTTCCCATTACTTCACTATCTCACCCAGTATGCAGAGGTGTAGCATAGTGCGATGACATACCTCTTCCAGGCACATGAGTTTTCTGAAGAGCTAAGAAAATTGAGTGTTTATTTAGTCCTTCATCCATTACTTCTGAAGAGTCCATGAAGTTGTTCAGGAGAATGTAAGTGTGACCTGGGCTTGCTTCATTAAGCAGTAGCCCCATGTCCCCTGCTCTCCTAGGGTCAGGGTCAGAGTACAACACTTGGATCAGAGAGGAGAAAGGCCTCAGCACTTGTTTTTGCAAATATTTTGTTCTAGCTTTTGGCTTGTCTTCTCATTCTTTTAACAGTGTCTTTTATAGAGTAGAAATGTTTAATGTTAATGAATTCTGCTTAAAAATTATTGTTTTTATGCATCATGCCTTTGGTTTTGTACCTAGAAAGTCAGGCCTTAACTTTCTTCTATGTTATCTGCCTTCTAGGAATTATATAGTTTTTGTTTTCTGTATTTAGGTCTATTTTGAGTTAATTTTTTTGGGGGGGAGACAGAGTCTCACTTTGTCACCCTCAGTAGAGTGCTGTGGCATCACAGCTCACAGCAACCTCCAGCTCTTGGGCTTAGGTAATTCTCTTGCCTCAGCCTCCCGAGTAGCTGGGACCACAGGCACCCACCACAATGCTCTGCTATTTTTTGTTGCAGTTTGGCCAGGGCCGGGCTTGAACATGCCACCCTTGGTATATGGGGCCAGCACCCTACTCACTGAGCCACAGGCGCCACCCTTGAATTAATTTTTGTGATGAGTATAATGTCTGTATCTAGACTCTTCTTTTTGCCTTTGGCTGTCCAGTTGTTCCAGCACTATTTTTTGAAAGCCTCATTGCTTTCTTGAGGATATGCCATGTTGCCAAGAAATCCTCAAAGGTCAAAGGATTTTCACTGTTGCCTCATGATCACCCTTTGAAGGGAAACGTGCAACTTTTATTTCAACCATCACGGTTTGCAGATAAGTGGACAGGTTTGATATTAAGGGTTCTGTTTTTGTGTGGGCCAATGGACAGGCACAAAGTACCATAAAACCTCTTTTCGAGATTAGGCAAGGGAGTGTGTACAAACAAAACTAATTGTGCCAGGCCGGGCACGGTGGCTCACACCTGTAATCCTAGCACTCTGGGAGGTGTAGGCGGGTGGATTGCCTGAACTCATGGGTTTGAGACTAGCCTGAGCAAGTGTGAGACCCTGTCTCTAAAAAATAGCCGGGCATTGTGGCCAGCACCGTAGTCCCAGCTAGTAGGGCGGCTGACACAAGAGAATCACTTGAGCCCAAGAGTTTGAGGTTGCTATGAGCTCTGATGCCACGGCAAGAGCGAAAAAAGTGAGACTCTATCTCAAAAAAAGAAAAAAAGACTAAATGTACCATCTGTCATCTATCCTTTCCACTTGGGATGATTTTACTTCTGATGAAGTACATCCTTTCGAATTTCATTTAGTCAGGGTCTTTTGGTGAGAAATGTTCTTAGGTTCTGTTTTTAAACTTATCTTATTCATCCCTAAAGTTTTTAGCCAATGTTTCTTCAAACAATGTTTCTGTTCTAGCCTTTTCTTATGGAACACAAATTAACATATGTATATGTTAGTGTTTTACTCTATCTTTCATCTCTTAAAATCCAAATCTGTCATGTTTTTCATTCATGTCTTTCTGGATAATTACTTTCGATCTGTCTTCTAGAACTATCTTCCAGCTCTAGAAGTCCTGTTTGTTTTTTTTTTTTTTAATCTGCCTGGTTATTCTTTTTTTTGAGACAGAGCCTCAAGCTGTCACCCTGGGTAGAGTGCTGTGGCATCACAGCTCACAGCAACCTCCAGTTCCTAGGCTCAAGCGAGTCTCCTGCCTCTGCCTCCCAAGTAGCTGGGACTACAGGCGCCCGCCACAACACCCAGCCATTTTTTGGTTGCAGCCGTCATTGTTGTTTGGTGGGCCCGGGCTGGATTCGAACCCTCCAGCTCAGGTGTACGTGGCTGGCGCCTTAACCGGTTGAGCCACAGGCGCCGAGCCCTGCCTGGTTATTCTTTATTATCTCTTGTTTTGTCTTCATTTTCATTTTCTTTTTCTTTGAATGTATTTCACGTAATTATTTTATATTCTTTATCTGAATAATTCTAATATATGAAATCTTTATGAGTTTATTTCTGCTGGTTTTGTCATTGTTAGGAAGCCTGCCTCTTTCCAAAGTTATAAAGAAATTCCTTCATGCTTTTGCCTAGTATTTCAATGGTTTTATTTTTCATATTTTTACTTTGATCCTCTAGGAAATTATCCTATTATATAATGTGTGATAGGAATCAAATTAGTTTTGTTTCATATGGTTACTTACGTGTCCTGACACAAATGAATATTCCATCTTTTTCCTGGTGATCTGAGATGCCACCTTCATCATTCGTGAAATTTGTAGATATAATTGGAGTGCTTTCTGTACTTTATTTTTTGTTTCATTGGTCTGTTTGTATTATACTCTATAATGTATTATAAATATATATTTCTCATGTGTACAGGTCTTTTTACTTTTGTTTAATTTAATTATTTTCTCTAATAAGTAACAATACCCATGGTGAAATTCTTACATCAAAGGATATGCAGTGATATGTGCATTACCCTCCTAGCTCTTTTGCACACCCAGTTCTCCTCCCAAGAGACAGTTACTAGTTTCTTATACATGTTATATATCTTCTAAAGGTATTCTTCTTTTCCCTTTAAAAAAAAATAAATATAGAAAATGAGCTACCACAGAATAGGGTATCAGAAGGATGATGGGAACATGTAGTATGCAGAGGCTGACTTATTTATATTTGGGCCAAGATCTTGGTTGGAAAAATCTGAGGATCTTTGATCTGCTCCTAATCTCTCCTCAGCACCCCTGGTCTCCTTAGCTAACCTCAGAGCTCAAGTTGGGCCTGTGAATTGAGGTCTGCCTGGATTGTTGGCCAAGTCTGGGATGTCAGTTTTACAAGTTACTGCCTGCCATGGATCCTAGTTGTTGTTTTTAATACATAAAATCAGTGCCTTAAAGAACTTATCTGTACTCCCATTCTTACTCACTGCCTGAAAATTGCAATGCTTATCTCACTTGTTTAGTAATTCATCTGGAATGACTTATTTGTGAAAGACTTACAAAGCACTGACCAGGTGCATGGTGCCAAACTGGATGCTGGAGTTAGAACAATCATTGTCAATTTCCCTAGAATTATATTGAGTGCCAATGATGTGCCAAACTTATCAGAGGCCGTATTGGTGGGCCCAGGGCTGGGACTGTGCATTCCCTACCCCTTCCTCACCATTGTATACTCAGCTTTTAGCAGAAGGCCCAATATTCTGCAGCTCCACAGTGAATAGTTCTTTTTGTGTGTTTGTTTTTAACTGAAGAAAAAGAAGACCAATTGGAGGAATAATGGGTTTCAGGACGTGAGAATAGTGGTAATGTCAGGTGCTGCCAGGAAACTGATGAGGATGAGAGTTAAACTAGAGTCCTGGATTCTTTAATGAAGCATAATTAGGATGGAAAGAGCAGTGTAGGCCACGCCTTTGTGGGGAGAGGCACGTGGCAGGGCAGCTGTTGCTGGCATACAGGAGGACATTAGAAGTGTTGCAAGAGCTGATCTCTCACTTCTGCCAAAAAAGCCACAGAGGAGATCCTCAGCAATGCCTGGGAAAGCAGAGGAAGTCAGGAGCTGCCCACCTGGCTGAAGACAGCAGTGTCCTAGATATAGTGCTAGAGCCACCCCAAGTTCCCTGCTGTGGATGGCCATTAAGAATGGCTTCTAAAAGTTCTTTCTTACTGAAAGGAAAGGAGGTGGGTAAGGATTCTGCAAATACTTTCTCTTCCAACTTCTTCCTGTTAAAGTATCAGCAATGATAGAACATATTTACTGTTCTTTGGCTTTTTTTCCCCTGCCTGAGGTCTTCTGTGTCTAGTCAACCCTAAGTAAAATATCATGAAAGCAAAAAGCCACTCCTCAGAGCTATAAATAAATTCTAGCAAGAAGATAAACCCAAAGATTTTTGATCATAGTCAGTGTCTGTCTCTTCCCACCGCCACTTTGCAGTTCTGGTTGCCAAGAGGATGTCATCACCTATGCTTGGATTTGCCATGCTGCTCAGCCCTGGCTCCTGCTTCCCTCCTCTTTCTTCCTCCTATTTCCACACCACCTCCTTTCTTGTTAGGCAAATGGATCTTCTGTTTAGTGTCCAGAAACTATTGGATTCCTTGGTACCCAGAGCTGGTTTCATTTTTTTTGTTTTTGGAGACAGTTTCATTTTGTCACCCTCAGAGTGCTGTGGCATCGTAGCTCATAGCAACCTCAGATTCCTGGGCTCAAGTGATTCTCTTGCCTCAGCCTCCTGAGTAGCTAGGACTACAGGTGGCTGCCACAACTCCCGGCTATTTTTAAAGACGAGGTCTCACTCTAACTCAGGCTGGTCGCGAACTTGTGAGCTCAGGCAGTCCGCTCGCCTCAGCCTCCCAGAGTGCTAGGATTACAGGCATAAGTCACAGTGCCTGTCCTAGAGATGGTTTCTTTAGATGCCTGTAGTGGCACCCGATGCTGAGGTGTCCTCTCACAGGGTTGTTATCACCCCATCTGTCTATAGGGGACATCCTAGGTCTTTATAGAAGACTCATTCCCTGCAGAGCTCACATTTCTTGTCTGCAGAGATGTGGGAGCTGTGCAACAACCCAGGGCCTCTGTAAAAGACTAATCTATCTGCTATCTGATCCCTTACCACCAATATCCTGATTGATGCCCCTTATGGTAATGGGTAGCAAGGTAGTCTTTGGTTGACATTTATCACTTGCCTCTAAAAATCTGGATATTGATGGCTAGAAGTCATTATCTGCTGTTCGTTTAGAAAATGAGGGTACTTGAGTAGCATTGTTTTACGTGCCCTCCCACCCTAGAACCCCACATTCACACTGTGTGGCTTGTTGTAATGTTATTTTGGTGGGGAGAGGGGAAGGGCCTAAGTCAAGGTGGAGCAGTTTGTAAGTTCCAAAATATCTGCCATAGATTGTTCACTCACTGTGTCTAGGTACTGGTTAAATGCTTTACATTTGATAACTCTCTAAGTCCTCAGACCACCTATTTTGCATAGGAAGAAACTGAGGCTCATACTTTGTTTCCAAAGGTACTCTGGAGTAACCCTTTAGAAGAGCATTTTCCACAAGCCATGAACCAGGGCTGAAACCTCAGCAGTTAAAGACGCAGCCTGAGGGGCAGACTCCAAGGCGGTCGTGGGTGATTGCCAAAGAGCACAGAGAGGCGATGGTCGCTGGGGTGATGGGCACTGTGCTATAGGGAAGGACAGCCTAGTCATTTAGAGTTGCTGGCTGGTGCGGCAGCGCACAGAAAGGCAGCAGCAGTGACCAGAGAGCTGCCTTGGGAACCCCAGCAGGACGTGGGGAAGGGAGGGCAGCAGGTGAGGGGCGGCTGTATCACTTAGTGGTGCTGAGAAGGGCCTGGAGGGAAAGAAGCTTTGGGGCCAATGTCCCTTAATTGTCCTTTTAGTAAAGGGGAGGTGGAAGCCTAAGTGAAGAGTTTAGGCAGTCCTTAGACAAGTGAACCTCAGCATGAGAAATCCACTCGTGCAGACAGGACAGAAGCTAGGCTGGACCCCAGGAGCCATAGCCCCCCATTCTGGGAGGGCCCTCCCATTCTACTACAAGCTCATATTGCTCTAAAAACAAACAACTGGGAAAAATAACCTAAGTCATTTCCATATGCTCAGAACGTTTGTTTTTTTGTTTTGTGAGAAAGGAGATGAAGCAGGCTGGAACAGAATGTCTCAGAGCTAGAAGGTGTTTGCAACATGGGGTAGCAAAGGTTAGCTGGGACAGCGTATAGCAGAATTGCCTGCAACTTCTCCTTTACTCTGTTTTATTTCACTTTGCATTTTGACAAGAAAATGTGCAGAAGGTAAATTCAAACAGCACAAAAGAAGGTAGAGCAAAATATCTCCCTCTAACCAAGTTCCTGAGTCTTTTCTCAGCAGTCAAAGCTGCTCCCACATCTCCACGGGTGCACGTGTGAGCATGATGGTGGACAGCATGGCAGCCAGCAAAACTCACTTCTCTTCTCCTTATTCCCCCCTGCCCCAGAAATCCATCTGGGAAATGGTACCATGACAGGGGTCCTTAAATGAGTTTCCTCTTCACATTATACTCTTCAAATCATTTCATTTCAGCAGACATCTCTAATTGTTCACCCCTTCCTGAGATGAATTAAGAACAAATGGCTGTGGTTTTTCCATATTAAAACAAACATTCATATTACCCATTTTCTCGTAAATTAATTTAGAGTCCTTGAAAGCAAGTGATTGGTAGGGCAGAAGGCCCTGCCTAGCTGCCAACCAGGCCTTTGGTTGGAACAGGTTTCTCTGGGCTTTCCCAGGCACTGCTGCCTCCTTCCACCCCCCTTCCTAGGGCCTTGACTTCTGCCTAGCAGCTGGCCATGGCACTCCCTGTTGGGTTCAGACAAAAGGTCCAGACCCCATCCCAAGGCAGAGATGCCTTTGGTGCTGCCCTGGGTGCTGTGTTCCATCAAGACAGGTCTGGCAGCACCGAGGTTAATCGAGTTCAAGTGCATTTTTCAAACATATGTAACCTGTTAAGTGTAATAGCAAAGAGTAAACTGTTGGGGGAGGAAACACCAGGTTTTGTGTTGATTTTCTCCTTTTGGCTCTCACATCTATCCATATGATCATCTAGTTCTTCAGATAAAGGAAACTGAGGCAAAGAAAGTATAGTTTTCTTCCCCTAGTAATCAAGCCTGCTATACTTTTTAAAAATAGTATGGTTATAGCCTCAATAATAGTAGCTTGTATTTACCAAAGGTATTGATCGTTTTACTTGGTAACTCATTCTCACACGCCTAAGAGGTGACCTCAGTTACCATTCCACCTTTATAGAACAGGAAATAGGCTTAGATGTGTTTGGTTATATCTCACAGCTGAGTGTAGGAGTTGGGATCCAAACCCACGTGGTCTGAAGCAGACCCTGAGCTCTAGCCTTGGTGCTGTTTGTGGTTACTGTCCTCTGCTGCAGACAGGCAGGATGTAGTTTCAACAGAAGCACTTGATGTCTGGGAAAGGTAGAGGAGACTTCCCTAACAAGGAAGGTATTCAGGCACTGAGCTGGGTTGGTAGGTTAGATAAGTAAAATTTGCCAAGAATCATAATATCTCCCTCTTGTTAATATGAATGTAAAATTATTTACTTCGAAATACGAAAAACAGCCAGTGGAACTTAAGAGATTCCAAATTAAGCTGCAGTTCTGTCTTACTGAGAGACTTTGTGGAATGCAGAAGCCTGGACCAGATGCTGCCCTCTGAGTCCCTTCACTCATGGGTCCTTCTGTGGAATCTGTAAATGTGGGCTTTACAGTAATGGATGAGTTTGTGTAGGACTCAGAACCTTCTTTGGAATACTACTTTTACTTACTGCTGTAAGTTTTATTTTCTCTGTGCAGTCCCTGGTTGCTTTGAGGCCCCTGATACAGGTGAATGGAAAGCTTTGTTGCGACCTAGGTTGATGGCTCAGCAGGCTTCAGACCTGCCGCTCACCTCCAGAAAGGGTGGGATTTGGGGTAGGGGGTTCTGGGATCCGGCTGCAAACACTTGGAGCCACTGAGGGATTTGGAGGAGCCTGTGGTGTGGTCAGAATGCAGGAAGCTCTTAGCAATCACCCTCCAATTGGGGTTGATTGGGTTAAGGCCTTCTGGAATGGTGTAGAACAGTTCTGAACTCAAAGAACTGATGGAAGGATGATGAATCAAAAGAAATACAATAAACAGATTCCTTGCCATGATGTTGGCTTTGTAGCAAATATCTGTTTTCTCCTTGGGATTACATGAACATTTGCTTTCCTTTGATTTCTGGTTGTTATTTTCAATATTTCTTTTGTTAGATGAGCTCTCTCTTACAGAGCTTCAAACAGCTCTGTAAAAGCCCCTGACTCTTCCCTCTTGCAGAGCTTGTGTTTAGTGTTTGGCTCAGCCTCAACACATCACCTGTTAGTTGTTAGGAGTCTAATTCTGCAAACCATGACTTCATCTCCCTAAAGGAAGATAGACAGAATGCTTCAATACAACAGATAGGGTTCCCAAGACATTTGGAAAAGAAAGGGCGGGGGGTGGGGAACTAAGCCTTTGGTCTCTGAGTGAACTTGGAAAGTAGACCTGTCAAAGGTATTCATGTTCAGACAGCTGGTCTGCAGTTGAAAAGGCTGCCAAATCATGCTATTATCCAAAGCTGTGGGAATTTTGTCAAGTGGCCTTAAAACCATCATGTTCAATGAGGCTGGGGAAGGTTTGACCGAAGGGCACCACCGGAACCTCCCGGCTTAGAGGAGAGAAGAAAGCTGCATAGCTGGTCTAGGCAACTACAGAGGATGGTGCCAGCTGCTCACTAGTTGCCAGAGATTGGTCCTGGCCCAGGAGTGGGAGCTAGAGATCCTTAGGTGTTCTGCCAATTAGATAGATCTCCAGCAAATAAAAATCTTAATAGCTAATGAGTGGTCCAATCTGCTCATTGTTCAACTTGTTCCCTTTGCAATGTATATATTTTTTATTTTTACATATACATGTATTTATTAGGTTTCCACTTTTTTCCTTCACAGAACTAAAAAGGCTTAAAATTTAATAACAATAACAATGTTTAAGATAAGGACTAGAAACCAAAACCTCATAAAGAATGAAGGAAAATAAAAACATTCAGAAAAGAAGTCAGATAATTACTGCATCGAAATATTAAGCAATAATAGTAATGCAAAGAAAGTAACATTCACATTGTCAGCTAAGAGTATGTGTATTATAGAAAGCTTTGACTCAGACTCAGTATGGAGTCATCAGTTAACTTCTTTTTTTTCCAAAGTCTCAAAAAAATACACAACTAATATATATAAATAAAAGTAAAAGATAATTTCAAAAAAATCAGATCATGCCAAATCTTATAGACAATAGAAAAAGAAGAAATACTTCAAAATCATTCTACTTAATCTAGATACACCTGCTATTAAAATTGGAGAAAATATATTTTTATAAAGGGAAATTACAAACACATTTCACTTATAAATGAGGATGTACTATCCTAAACAACATATTAACAAGTTGAATTAAAAATTAATGTTTAAGTAATGTACTTTGTTAATAATTGTTAGTTGGCGTAAGAGTTAGTGATTTATTTTACTTGGACCCATGAACAGATATACCTTTTGAAACTAGAATGCTTTGGCTTCAAAGTAAAATCATTTTTTACGTTAAAAAGATAAAGTACTTTTGGTAAAAGATGATGGCATTATGAAAGGAAATTGTTTTAGTACTTAATTCAGTTATTGGACATTTTTTTAGTAAGTCTAAAACAACATGGGTGTGTGAGTCTAGTTCTTCAAATGAATTCTATCTTAGACGTTTAGATTTACATAATCAATACAGATTAGTATTTTAGATGAAGCTTCCTTGTCTGAATAAAGATATGCTATAAGTGTTAACTTCATATTGGATTTAAAAATAAAAATGATGTGAAATAGCTCATGAATAACTTCTACATTGGAAATGTGTCATAAAATCCAATTTAAAATCCAATGAATTCAAAATTGAGTTTTAATTTTGCTCCCAAATCCATCATTGCTTGATTTTTCTTCGTCCTGACAAAAGGTGCCACCATCGCTGCTATTGTCCTCCTCTCACATCTAAGAATCCTTTTGGTTCTAACTTCAAAATACGGATAATCTAAAAATCTACTCACAGCTCTCCATCTGTAGCTCCTCAGTCTCATCAGCTATCAGCCATGTAGTAAGCTCACAAGTTTACCGCCATGCCTCCCCCGTTTGCTGTTCTAGTCCAGTCACTTTGCTAAGAGGAGCTAAAGGCATTATATACAAGTGAAGGAACCAGAATACTCTTTCTCTAAAGTAATTTTCTTTTTTCCCTTTTCATGTTCATATGAGGTTGGACAATCAAATTCACTGTCTCATACACAAAAGAGAAAGTGTCCTGTACCTCATGGCTGAATACCACTGTGGCCACCTTTGAAGTGCTCTCCTTAGGAAGCTAGGCACCCATGCCAGCACCTAGTCTACCCTTCAAAGCGATTTTGCAACTCTTTTCTTGGAATGGCCGTCAGAACTGTCATCACAGGAAAGTGCTTTGAAGGTTGGATGAGGTGCTGGCATCGGTGTACAGCTTCCCAAGGAGAGTACTTTGAAGGTGACCACAGTGATATTTAGCAATAATGTGTGTAGATCTTTTTCTAGTGTTAATTGTCTAACCTTATAAATTTAATATTTTCAATGCTTTTATTAGTCTTGTGGAAATCCATGCGATCAAAGACCTAGCAACTAAAACAGTCTGGCAGATGGTAGGTTAATCTTATTTTTATGATGTAATTAATTAATGTAAGAAAAACCTAAGTAATCAAGGAAAAGCATATTTTAAACATACTAATAATTACAAAATAAAATATATACATGGAATTACTTTTTCTAATATGATTTGTATGTTTAGCATTTAGAAGTTGCTTATTATTATATTTATAATGAAAAGTTAGAAAATGAAAAAGATGCATTCTTTATCTGGCTACACAAACACACACATGTCTACTGAGATGTACACACACACACACACATCCAGGTCTATATAATGCACTTAGAATAATGTTGTAAATGTAACTGCAGAGCATTTTCTACTTAAAATTATATGCATTTTGTTTTTAATTTGTAATTGTAAAGGATGAACAACTTTGTCCTTGCATGTTTGTAAGTACATGGTAATATCTTTGAAATCGTCAGGTAAAGGACCATAACAGATATGTATATTCTGTTGAGCAAACTTTTCACTGAACCAAGTTAAAATAAGCAAGAGATTATGGCAGTAGAGAAGAGCCCAGAACTCACTGTAAGCTCAATTCTATTGAGCAAGAGGACTGGGGGGGTTTTAAGAACCTGGAAAGGTGGAAAGGAGTAAGATTGCTGGCCTCTACCTGTGTCTGCTAATTATTTCTTGGTATCTTCTTGATAGAGGTCGTTTCACCACTTGGGCAAGCCACCAACTGGAGTTAGGTACCTACTTCCTACAGAGAATGTGAGATTACTATTTTATCTTCCTAGACAATTGCAGTTCAAAGGGATTGCATCCAAGCACTTGAGAAAGATGTTTCTGCCTATTGATATTGGCAAGAAACTTTGTAAAAGTCTAACATTCCAAAAGGGCTGTGGTTGGATTTGCAAGTTTTCTAAGGTACATGTTCTAAGAAAAGGGAGATCAGGAGCCTAACATTAGGAAGAAAACTTTCTAACCACATAATCAAGCTGAAAAGAATGAGACTGTCTTGATCACGTGACAGAACATGCATTAGAAATGTTGAAGCAATTTTCATATTAACAGTATGCAAGAGAGTGGTTCTTTCTTCCCAAATCTCCCTCTTAGTGTGTTGACAATTTTTAATAAAGGAAATGTTATTTATTAATTTGAATTTCTTTGATCATTTTCAACATTAAATATATATATTTTTGGTTTTGGCCAGGGCCAGGTTTGAACCCTCCCCTTCCAGTATATGGGGCCAGTGCCCTACTCCTTGAGCCATAGGCACCACCCTTCAACATTAAATATTTTAATTTGTTTACTAGGTATGTTATTTCTTTGCTGCATGCATGTGTATGCTTTTCACTTTTTATGTTATACTTACTTTATAATTTTTGTTTCCTTATTTTATTTTTGAAGAATGAAATATCTTCAAAATCTTGCTGCCAGTATAACTTGGATTTGTTACAATAATACTAACTTTTAGGGCTCTATTAGTCATAATATTGTTAAGGCATTATTTTAGGAAAGAAAGCTCGGTGTGCAGTGATATTTGAAAATACACTTTAACTCTTTCCAAGATTTTGAGTTAAGTGGCTATACAAAGTAACTTGTATTTTAAAAACTCAAAACTTGAAACATTGATTGTTTTAATTTGGTTTAAAAAATATATGAGGTCTGCATTCCACTAATTTTCTTAAATTTTAAATAAGGATTTTTTTTCTTTTTTTCTTTTGTATTAATATAAGGGTACACATGATTGGGTTATATTGTTGGCATTTGTTAGGTAGCATCCAAGTTGTAGGTAAGCTCCCGTCTCACAGGTAAAATGTAGGGAATATATGGCATACCTCTTGGTGAAGGATAGGATTTTTTTTCTGAGTAATGTGTGTGCAGGGTTTCATGCATGTTAATGGTATTCAGCTCATTAATGATTATTTTGTAGCAAGGCTGAGAAAATGTGATACAAGGGAAACATTTGTTTGAAGACACCAGCTTTATTTATTTTTACTTGCTTTGTTAAAGCATGCATGCAATTTAGAATAGAAATGCACTGGTTGTTGACAACCTGCCCCTCCTGCTAATGAAGGTATTAATTAAACATGACAGATTCCTGCCATGATCCCACCCCAAATGTTATCTTTATTTCAATACATATATTTCTTTTCTTTTCTTTCTTTTGTTTTTTGTTTTTTTTTTTTTTTTTTTGATACACAGTCTCACTTTGTTGCCCTGGTTACAGTGCCATAGCATCATAGCTCTCAGCAACCTCAAACTCTTGGGCTCAAGTGATCTTCTTCCCTCAGCTTCCCAAGTAGCTGGTACTACAGGTGTGCTCCACTACTCCAGGCTAGTTTTTCTATTTTAGTGGAGATGACATCTCACTCTTATTCAGGCTGGTCTTGATTCCTGAGCTCAAGCAGTCCACCAGCCTTGGCCTCCCAGAGTGCTAGGATTACAAGTGTGAGCCACCACCCCTAGCCCAATGCATACATTCTGAAAGTAATCTTTTAGTCATTGGTAGGTACATTAAAATCTTTTCCTGTAATCCTGAGCATCTGTATTCATCTTTTACCCTTTGATAGTTGTCAAACCTGCTTATCTTCCTAGGAGAACATTACTGTTATATTAGTTATTTCAGACACACCAGTTAGCTCCAATGAACACTTGGCCATCTTCACATTGGAGTGAAGAGCTATGTGCGAACTTTTACCAAAATGCAGAAACTATGGAATTTTTGACAAGTATTTACTTTAAAGAAATGTCCTCTAAACTCAATGTGAATTTTCAAAGTGATTCTTCCGTTTGTTTGAGAAGTAGTGTAATTATACTTAGATTTGGGGGTGGGCAACTTTTAAAATATTTAAAAATTAAATTTAAAAAGTTATTATGTGTACTAAAACAGGTATTAGAAAAACTGATCTAAGTTTTATGCGTTAATGGTGATAGCACAGTAGTAAAAGAGACAGGTGGATGTACGAATACTAAGCAATTGTATTTATGATGTTAATATTCCTGTGTCTTCCAAACAGAAAATGACTTGCAGAATCTTCAAGCTGTTTTTCTTAAACACAACTCTTCCATTTGTCAAGAGAGTGAGCTACTGCTACATAAACTACAACTTATGAGCTTACAGAGCTAAGCCAGAGGCTAAGTTAATCATCAATGTTATTCTAACCTGTGACCAGTTCCTTACCTATTGACATTCATGACTTAATGTACACGCATACAAAGTTTTCAGATGCAGAATCAAATACTGAAAGGGTTTGACAACAAAACCAAACATAAACCAGCTACATATCTTTGTTAAGCTAAGTAAATGAACTTGCCAATTTGAGGCAAATCCAGGGCAAATTTAATGTGCACCTGGGCACAGTTATAGAATCATGACATGGTAATTACTTTGGTATTCATCAAATGTGCAATTTTCACTAGTTGTAGTCCACCCACTGTTTAAAAGTTGTGCTCCCACCATTTAAAATAATTGTTTGTTTTATTCACTTCAAATGTACATACACATTAATTAATAAGGGCTTGGCAGTTTAACTTGACGCTAAAAATAATGTGAATGTTGTATCCTGTCTTGAATTTCCTTGTGGCTCTGCATGATGAAAAGAAGACTGAGACAGCGTCTTTGTTTACTTTTGTTATAGGGTTTTGTTTTCTTTTTGTAAGTAACACCATTTTTTTATTTCACCACATAGCATTTTCAATGCAGTATTATAGTTATGTTAAATGCCTAGATTTTCTTGGGATGGAAAAGTATCAAGTTCTTTGATTTACACACTCAGATTTGCTTTCAATTTTGAACACTTCATTTCAATTCTGTTTTTGAAAATGTTATCTGTCCCAGTCATATTTATTTCATCTTCAGGGACAGAACAGAAATGAGATGATGAGAAATGAGTGATTCTGCCATTGGTTTTATTACCTCTATCAGGTAACTTACTCATGTTTTACTTCTTTTTTTCTTTTCCTAACATTATGGAAAAGACATTAAAGTTAGTCCTCCATACCACTGAATCCATTTTCAAAATGTTATTCTGCCTTTATTGGCTGCAAGATCGATGTTATATTTAATTCCCTTGTAAGCCTAATTAATCCCCATATTGCTTATCCATCTCCTCATTTCTTTCTTTTTATTTATTTAATTTATCAACCTGCTTTCACTTTAAGATTTTCTGACCTGTTTCATAAAGTCTTTCATTTTTGTATGACATTGGGACTAAAATGTAGGTTTCTGAATTTTTCTTCTCTTCTGGTAATTAATAATTTTTTAAATGTACTCTTTTCTTTACCTTTTCAAGATAATAGCTCCTTCTACGTTATTTGGCCCCACTTTGATAGTTTTATGTGCTTTTTAATCTTTAGGGAGGCGTATTTGATCAAGACATGCTGTTGAACACAGGCCAGTTGAATAAATCACTGTATCTATTAAAACTTGAAAACAGGCTTACCTGAAAAGTTTAGAGTCCACTTCTCAGCATCCATAGTTTTTGTTTGTTTGTTTGTTTGATTGATTGCTTGTTTTGTTTTGTTTTAATATGGATCCTCTGGCCTAAAGTAGAATATTCTACATTCTAAGCCTGATTTTCTGATACTCTGAATGGTGGGTCATCACTGCTTCCAGGGAGTATTTTTCTGCCTCCCATTTTCATGACAAATAAGGATTTCCCTGCCAGCTGCATCCATCTCTGGCAAGGATAATCTCCTCTTCTCTACTACATACCCAGTTATTTTTCTGTCAGTGTAGAAACTAAATTAATACGGAACAGGAAATACTGACAGAGTGAGCCAGGAAACACATTTTACCTGTCTGAAAGTCCATTTCTATGAAGACAGGGGACAGTTGCCAAGTTTACTGGATTGAACAGAACTGAGAAGTAGCATAGTGTGCAGAGAGAAACAATGGTATCCCCGCCACCTTTCAACCTGGTAGTAACAATTTATTTCCAGCAAAGGTGGGCCAAGGATTATATTTTTAATTCAATTCAAGCATCAATGTAGTGAGATACAGTTCTTTCAGACTATAGCAATAAATTTTCTATCAGTTTTATTTTCTATGTTGTACATAGTCATCTTTTTATGTATCTTACCATATTAATATATTTCAATGTGATGTTAACAGAGAAGTTCTTGGTTGCAATTATCCACACACCTTTTGAAACTGGAAATCCATAATCTTTATTTGTTTTTAAATGTTGCATTTGCTTATACACGAAACTCTCACCCAAGCAGCAATTATTGTAACCCATGCTCTGTGAAGGAGACACCTTGCACCTTCTATCTGGATTTCTTTAAAATGACAGATACAAAATATTTAAGAGATTTTAGACACTAAATTTAGTCCTATCACAAATCAGAATGAATTAATCTTTCAACTGTCTGTTACCACCGCTACACACTGTCAATCTTAAAAACAATTGTGTAAGTAACTGGAATAGCTTTTAATGTAATTTACAAATGAATTCCAGATCCAATGTTTACTTGTTCTGATTAAATGTTACATTTTGAGATAAGAGCAGATTCACATGCAGTTGTAAGAAATAATAACAGAGACATCCATGTAGCCTTTCGTTTCCCCCAACATAACCTCGTGAAAAGTTACCCCATATTATCCCAACAAGGACAATGAGAGGAACACATACAAGACACGAAACGTTTCTATCATCACAAGCATCACTTGGGTTAACTTCCCCAGCCACACCCACTTCATTCTTTCTTGTTCTTTTGTAACCCTTAACAATTTCTAATCTATTCTTCATTTCAATAATATTTTCATTTCAAGAATGTTATATAAATAGAATCATCCAGTATGCAACTTTTGGGGATTGACTCTTTTCATTTAGCTTGACTCCAGAGATTCACTCATATTATTATGTGTATCGATAGTTTGTTCCTTTTTATTGCTAATTTTTCATGGTATCATTATACTACGGTTTGTTTAATGATTCACTGGTTGAAGGACCTCTGGGTTATTTTCTGAGCATTGAATATTATGAACAAAGCTGCTATGAAAAGCCATGTACAGGTTTTCTGTGAACATTTGTTTTTTATGTGATCAAAACCTAAAAGTATAATTGCAAGGTTGCATTAAGTCATAAATTACATTTAGTTTAGTTTTCCTTAAATAAAAGCTCTATTACAGTATAATTTGCTTACCATACAATTAACCATTTATTAGCATATCATTCAAGAGTTTTTCATATACTTAGAATAGCATGATAATCACTACAATAATTTTTAGTGTATTTTTAGCACCACCCCTCTGAAAGAAACCACATACTTCAAACCTCCACATTTATACCAGATGTAATCAACCACAAATCTGCTTCCTGTGTTTATTGATTTTACTGATCTGAACATTTTATACAGAGTGATGTGATATGTGATAGTTGGCTTTTTAATTAGCATAATGTTTCAATGTTCATTTATATTCTAGTATGAATCAAAATTTTATTTTTTATTGTAGATGAATATTCCATTTTATAGATCTACCATATTTCATTTGTCTTTTCCTCAGAAGATGGACATTTGGATTGTTTTCATTTTTGAATACTGTAAATAATACTGCTATAGATATGCATGTACAAACTTTGGAGTGGATTTTATTTTCTTTTTCTTGGGTATATAGCTAAAATAAAATGCTGGAATGCAGTAACTCCACATTTAACAATTTGAGGAATCCCAAACTGTATGCTACATAGTTAAACAACTTTTTATTTCCTTCAATAGTGTATGAGGTTCCAATTTCTTTACATCTTTACTAGCACTTGTTATTTTCTCTCATTACGGTTATATTAATAGTTTTTCTAGTGTGAGAAAGGGTTTGGTTTTGTTCCTAACTGAGTTTGAGCATCATGTCATCTACAAAGAGAGGTAAATACTCCTTTTTTTGCAATGTGTATGACTTTTGTTTCTTTTTCTCATCTACATGCCTGGGCAATGTAAAAATTCTAGTGTACTGTTGAAAACAAGTGACAAAGTGTCACTCCTGATGGTAGGTGGGAAACATTCAGTCTTTAATGTCTGAGACGTCTTATAGAAGGTTGAAGGCTGTCCCTTTCTCCCTAATTTTCAATCTCTTTATCATAAAGAGGTATCAGATATGTCACATGTTTTCTTTGAGTCTATTGAGATGATCATGTGGTTTTTTAAGGTGTGTTACATTAATTGATTTTGAATTTTAAAGCAACCCTGAATTCTTAGAATTAATCTGAGTTGGGCAAGGTGTACAACTATTTTTATGTGGTACTACATTGGGTTTGTTAGTGTTCTGTTGAGGGATTTGCATATATATATAATAAAAGATATTGTATATAGTTTTTTTCCTTGTGGTGTTTTGGGGTTTGGTATCAGGGTAATAATGGCCTCATACAGTGAGTTAAAAAGTGTTCCTGCCTATTTCACATTTTGGAAGAGTTTATGAAGGATTGGTATTAATTCTGCTTTAAGTGTTTGATAGATTTCACCGGTAAATCTATCTAGTCCCAGTCTTTTATCTGTAGAAAGCTTAAGACATTTTGTATGTATACACACACACACACACGCATATATTTTGTTTTCATATTTTCTATTTCTTTTGGAGTCAGTTTTTATAGTTAAAATTTAATGTCTGAAATGGGATTGGTTAATTCTATGCCATTTAACTAAATCTGGGAAGGAAGTATAATAATAACTATTAGAGAAAAGTATATAGTATTTGATAAAATAATCCCTGTCTGTATAAAGAGCTTTTCAATACCACTGGCAACTCAAAGACAGGAAACAATCTCTTTTTCTTTCTGAAATTGTTAATGAACTCTCAGGGGATTTCATTATTACTCAGTGCACAGAAAGCCAGTTACTGAGACGACAGGATTATCAAGGAAGAAAGCATTTACTGCAGAGGACACAGCAACTGGGAGGTGGGAGGCATAGATTGCTTCAAAGCAGCTTCCCTTACCAACAAAGTCAGGGCTGCTTCTGAGCATCCCTACACGTTTGAGGTAGAGTGCAGGGCACGCAAGCATAGTGGCAGTGAGAAATCATGTTAGTACAGACATCAGATGACCAAAAAATGACAGCTAGTTCTTCCCAGGATGGAGAATTAATAGCATAATGAGCTAGTGGTAATATTGGTCATTCTTTCATGGGAGCAGGTGGATGTGGGAAATATGTTTCTAAGCAGAGCCTCGGGCATGATCTGTGGTGGAGTATCGTTTATCTTGTCTTCTTTGGACCAACAGGTGGTGCAAGGCTTTGTAGTTATCTCATGGCTACAAGGTGATTCTGCCATTTCTGTGGGGGCAAAAACTCAAAAGAATGGATCAATACAACAGCAGAAACTTGCAAAGTTTTGTCAGTAAATCTTACTGAGTCTGCTTAGCTGTCTGTTTTTCTTTTCTGTCTACTTAGAAACTACAGTTGCTAAGTTACTGGTGCTGAGATAAAGCTCTCTCTGGTACCACCAATTCCGAACCACTTAGGGCAGCCAGCTGTAGCTGCAGCTGAACACTGAAAATTCATCTGAAGCATACGAGAAATAAAAACACTATTTAATAAATCTGTAATCATCATGACATTCACGTGGTTTGGATTTTTCTGTAATCCACAGTAGGTAACATAACACTTTATGTGTCGGTTTATGCATATGGTGTGTAAACAATAAATATTTAGCAATTACAGGTACTTGGTGTATAACTTTCTGTGCCACATTCCCCATACATATAAATGAATCTTTAAACCAGGCTCTTCATCAGGAAAAATATATATTCATTGTCAACCATCATTGGCTATTATCAGAACATGTATTTCACATGGCACTTTCCAAATTAATGTTCATTATTCTCCCTCTGTGGAAAAATGTACTTTGTATTTTGGCAGATATTTTAGTTGAAAATAAAATAATTGTATTTAAGTACTGCCAATATATAAACAAATAATTTCATTACAGTATAATACATTTAATATAAAAGGCACAAAGCCTTTGGTGACACGAAGAAGTGACTGATTTGCCTAGGGCAGAAGTAGAGGAGGAATTAGGAAAACTGATTGAATAAACACGGTTTGATAAGGCTAAAGAGAGTCGCTAGAAGGAGATAAGCCCATTGCTAAATCTACCCTATTTTAACTATTTGGATCTTAAATTTTAAAGCAAGATATATTGAGGAACTAAATAGTCTAGTCATCTATTTTATTTGAGCATTTAATTTGTAGTATAATCAAGAAATTTTTGATGTACAAATGTTTCAATGGATGAAGAAATGGGATGAATGATTTAATACTCAACTGAGTCTGATAAGGAAGTGAAAAAGTGGAAGCATTAGAAAGCTAAACTCAGTGATAGTCCTTTAAATAAATCTTTTGATTTAGTTTGAATATTTAGAATTTGCACTAAAATGTTCATCACAGCCCAATTCACAATTGCCAAGACATGCAATCAACCCAAAAGAAAATTTATAGCAGGACTGAAAATGTTCTAACAGAGCATTATACTTTTATTCTTTTGCCCTTTTTTATCACAAGATGTATTTACTACTACCTATACAACCTCTCCTACTCACTTTGAATTTTAGACTATTTTTTTGAGGGGGAAATGTGGGTTTCTGATCTGAGGAATAAGGTTTATGAATGTAACAGTTATGATTCTTGTATCAAAATATGTATTGTCTTGATAGAAAATAATGTTCTAATTAATATTTACACAAGATAAGTTTATCTTATAAGGAAAAATTTTTAAATTTAACTATCCACCTTTCCTTTTTTATAATGGAAATGTGTGTAATCTGTATAAGAACACGACATTCGAGCTGCGTCCTGGCAGATGGGCAAGATTTGGAAATTTAGAGAGAGGGGAGAAGATGCTCCCAGAGTGGATAAGAGGAGGAACACAGAATATTATACGATCAAAAGTGAGTTTGGTTTGGAGTAAGAGTTGAATTTGGGAAGTGTGAGAATCACAGATCATTGGATAACTCCATCTAAAGCCATGGAACTTTTTCTGTAAGAGGTACTGTTATGTAAAACTGCTTACAGCATAACAGTTTGGGTAAAAACAAGGAGAGAGACCAGTCTATCTTGGTCAGACTTGGTCAGTCTGTCAAGTCAGACTTGACAGGCCCATCTACTCCTCACCTGATCTTAGCTGAGGCCCAAGACTGTGGTAGGGTATCTTAAAAGTAAATCCACCAAAATCAAGCTGACAAAATTTCAACAAATTCTGGGGTTCCTTTTCAGATAAGTGTTAAAGCACAGACAAATACAGTTTTTTATTTCATCCCTTCTAACACTTGCTGATATCCAAGTTTTATTCAATATAAAAATAGACATAAGAATATAAAATTTAATATTATGCTTGGTAATCTACTCTTTATTTTATCTTTGAAATTATTTATGTATTTATGATTATCCATTAACTAACTCAGTTTAGCATCAGCCTAAGTTTAAAGTTACCCGAAGATCTGGGAAATTTTGTTTAAGTTGACACATTAGAAATAAAATTACCATTGATATAAAAAGAGAGAAGTATGATTCATTTTTAAAATATTTATTTGTAGTAATAAACATTTTAAATACGAGTTAAGTTTAGCTTATTTGATTGATAACCTAGTGTAAGAATGTTTAGAAATTCAGATGACATAGAATTTTCATGAAAAAGCAAACCTAAGTCATTAAAAAATGAAATAGACATTTTTATTACTTCATATTAATAATTTACATAAACCTGTGAGTACTTTTCTTTGTTATGTCATTATTATTAATGTAGTTTTGGGTTTGTATTTTTAGAAAATGGTTTTTGGCCGCATCTTTTAAAGGTAGTCACAATTCATGCATTGGAATTTCTTTATTTCGTGCAAATATTAACTGAACACAGGGTGAAGAGTTTATTTTTATTTTGTAGGTATGTGGGAATTTTCAATATATGCAAGCATTTGTTAAACAGAAGAGTTATTCTTTGAGAAATTTTATATTTTAATGTATCTATCCTCAGTGGAGATAGAAGTCAAGACCTTTCTTGATTGTTAAAACAAAGAAACATAGTCACAAAGACAACTAGCTATGGACAAGCCTCAAAAATGAAAGCAAAACCCTACAAACTTTCTAGTCCAGCTACCAAATAAATGTTTTCTTTGCCAGTGAGTATGAAACATCTTCCCAAATGATTTGAGTTCTAAGCAAGTAGACTGATAAACAAAAAGTCTAACAAACCAGAATCTCAGTCACTTTTCACACAATAGAAAATATTATTAGTTAAGTGGCAGAGATCACTAAATGGTGAGAGCAGAAAATCAAACTCAATGATTGCTATCACTAATGGGAGATATTTACTGTCCTGGCAAGATCTAGAAACGTAAATCATTCAAACAAAACCAAGACAACAACAAAAAATATAAACTATAAGGAGAAGGGAGGGATAGAGGAAAAGAACTGGGGCGGCAGAAAAAGCAAAGTTGTACTGACACTTGAGACTCTTCCTGAGAACAAAATACCATGTGCTTTACTTAAATAGCCCCATGGGAGCACTTCTCCAGTAATATAATTTATTTGGCTGTCAGGTGAATCGGCCAATCCATCTTGGTGAATGAATGATCAAAAAAAATGATAAAGTATAATTTACACAAGTTAAAAACATGAATTTTATGCAAATTTTAACTGAACCCAGGATGAAGATTTTATTCAATGATTACAAATGGTACAAAGGGGACTTTGAAGGATACGTATACACATAGATACACATAACCAGGAATTCTGAAAAGGCATTTGCTAATAGATACAAAACTGCTTAATGCATTTATCTACAGTAAAGTGAAATGTTTAAGAGTTATCTTTTCTACAGAAGAAAAGAAACTATTTTCTCTGATGAATAAAATAAATTTTCATTTCATTTATATTATTTTTTAATAAGATAACTACCACTCCTACAGAATTGCTACTATTCTGGTAGAAGGTCAGTCAAAGGAGCAAACGAGTATAGAATCACATAGTCCCCAGGGAGTCTGCGACTAATATCCAGCACTCCACAATACAAAAACAACCATTTTAATATTTCTGGATCCTCAGCTTCAATACAGGTACTTCCTAACATTGATCTTCCTGAGAACAAGCCTTCAGGTACATACTTGATTCTGCTTTTTCTTCTCACCTCCTTTCACATTTGTACTTGAACTTGGTAAAATAAATGCATACTCAGTTCCATTCATTTTTTTTACCTTAGCAAACAAAAAAAATCTCCATCACAAATGCAAAAACATTAATTAGAAATATTAATGTTTGAAAGTCTCCCTTACTTCAGACACTATGAACCTGCCCCTCTGAACCATGATAAATACATCTCTAGTAGAAATTTATTCATCATTTATTTTAAAATTTTAATACATTTGTTCAGTGGTAGATAAATATTTTAAGTTTTAAAGACTTGACACAGTGAATTTTAAATGATACTTAATTTTTTTTTTTTTTTGAAACAGAGTCAAACTCTTGGGCTCAAATGATCCTCTTGCCTCAGCCTCCCCAGTAGCTGGGACTACAGGCATGCGCCCCCATGTCTGGTCAGTTTTTCTGTTTTTAGTAGAGAAAGAGTCTCACTCTTGCTCAGGCTGGTCTCCAACTCCTGTACTCAAACAATCCACCGTCTGTGGCCTCCCAGAATGTTGGGATTAAGGGCATGACCCACTGTGCCCTTCCTGATATTTAATTTGAATACATCATAAAATTGTTTCGGGTGTAATAAAGAGATTTAATAAAAAAAATTTCCAGCACAAAATGTCTCTAAGAAAAAAATTATAACAGATATAGAATAATAATGTAAGCTTTAAAAGAAAAGGAACTGTATGTAATCTAATTGTTGAAAGAGTTTGATCGCATGTTTCTTTTTATTTCAGATTAATATGAGGGTACAAATGATTAGGTTACATTGCATTTCCTAAAGTTCAAGTTGTAGTTGAGCCCTTCACCCAGGGGGTGCACTGTATAGCCTTACATTATGCACCTTAGGTGAGAGCTTATGAATCACTTTCCCTTCTCCCCTTTCCCTTTTCTCTTCTCCCTAAGTGCCCATCTACAAGTAAATAGATTAAAAAACTGTGGCATATGTATACTCTGGAATACTATGCAGACATAAAAAAGATGGAGTCTTTAATGTCTTTAGTATTTGCCTGAATGGAGTTGAAACACATTGTTCTTAGTAGAGTAACACAAGAATGGAAAAGCAAGTATCCTATGTACTCAATACTAATATGAAACTAATAGATAAACAAGTGTATGCGCACACAAGAGAAAAACATGATCTTATGTATTTTAATTTCATGATTAGAGACCATTGTATTAATATTGCATGGGATACATTTTAAGAATTATGTAATACTTCCCTTTAAAATATAGATTATTGGAGTATATTAGAATTTATGTTTATGCAATTTTTAATTCAGTCATTAACATTTCAGATTTGTATTACATCAAAATATTTGCTCTATAGCCTTTATTTTATTTTACATTATTTCTCTAAGGCAAGCTTTGATTCCATGTACATTTCCCTCAAAACTGTTACTTGCTAATTTTAAGAGAAAGACCTATGAAAATATGCAAAATTGCCTCAAATAATACATTTTGGCTAATAGAAGGACTAAATGACAAAGTAAGAAGTGGTAGTGAAATATTTTCAGTGTTTGAAAACTGTTGATAGACCATAAGGTCACATCAATGGCAAAAGGATCATTTTTGAAAAGATAATTTATGTTTGCTCATTAATGGAGTTTTTTTTTTTTATTACATATACATGTGTTTATTAGGTTTCCACTTTTTGCCTTCACAGAATTAAAAAGGTTTAAAATTTAATAACAATAACAATGTTTAAGATAAGGATAGAAACAAACATCTTGTAAAGAATGAACAAAGATAAATACATTCAGAAAAGAAATCAGATGATTGCTGCATCGAAATATTAAGCTATAATAATAATAACGCTAAGAAAGTAACATTAACATTGTCAGATAAGAGTATTTTTTTGTTCAGAGACTATGCTTTTGGTTTGAGTGCATAATATTTGATCTAGTACATTAATCTGTGTTGATGAAATTTTAATGAATACACATATAGCAGTGTGTGTCTCAGATAAGCCCAAGTAAAGTATAAATTACAGTAAAGGTAAACAGCCCTATAAAGGGTTTGAGCAAGCCTTGAGAATGTTATGAAAAGAATTTGAATTTCTAACTATGCTTCCATGCTGAAAACTGCCTTTTTAACCCATTGGTTTTACTACAGTTTTTTGCCCTGCTGGAGAATCCTTCTAAACACCTGCTTGTGTAACTCTGTCTCTTTCTTCTTCCAATATCCTCAACCAATGTACCTAACTGAAGTCTTTCTTTAATTTTTTTTTAATTTTTAATTGTTATGGATACAGGATAGTTCTATATCTTTATAGGGCATATGTGATGTTTTTATATAGGCATAGAGTGTGTGTCAATCAAATCAGGATAATTGGCATATTCCTCACCTCAGGCATTTATCATTTGGAGGGGTAGGAACATTCCAATTCCATTCTTTTAGTCATGTTAAAGTATACCATGAGTTATTGTTGATTATAGTCCCTTTGTTGTCCTATCAAATATTGTTCATTCTAACTAACTATAATTTTGCACCCATTACCCATCTCCATTTTATCCCCCTTCCCTGCTGCCCTTCTCAACCTCTGGTAATCATCATTATACTCCATGTCTCCATGAGATCAATTGTTTTTAGTATTTAGCTTTCACATATGAGTGAGAACATATGAGATTTGCCTTTCTGTGTTTGGCTTATTTCACTGAACACAATGTTCTCCAGTTTCATCAATGCTGTTGCAAATGGGAGGATTTCATTCATTTTCGTGGCTATATGTTATTCCATTGCATGTATATACCACAATTTCTTTTTCTTGTCATCCACTGATGTACATTTAAGTTGATTTCTAATCTTGGCTAATGTGAAAAGTGCTGCAGAGAATAGGAAGTGCAAATATCTTTTTTTTTTTTTTTTTGAGACAGAGCCTCAAGCTGTCACCCTGGATAGAGTGCTGTGGCATCACAGCTCACAGCAACTTCCAATTCCTGGGCTCAAGCGAGTCTCCTGTCTCTGCCTCCCAAGTAGCTGGGACTACAGGTGCCCGCCACAATGCCTGGCCATTTTATTTTTTTTTTTTTGGTTGCAGCCGTCATTGTTGTTCGGCGGGCCCGGGCTGGATTCGAACCCACCAGCTCAGGTGTACGTGGCTGCTAGCACCTTAGCCATTTGAGCCACAGGCGCCGAGTCCAAATATCTTTTGATATACTGAATTTCCTTCTTTTTGATATCTACCCTATAGTAGAGTTGTTGGGTCATATGGTAGTTTGATTTTCAAGTTTTTACAGAACCCCCATGCT
>CAUYRH010162965.1:0-20049 GCA_963574655.1 Perodicticus potto | reverse complement strand
ATCATCTCTGGAGCCAAACAAGCTTTAGAGCCAGGAGCTGGAAATTGGATTTAAAGAGATCCCAATTGCTCTTTCCTGGATCTGTTCTCTTGAGCCCGTGTAGAAATGAAATTCTACCCTACAGCTGTCGAGTGGAAAATTAACTTCTTTTGAAACGATAATACATTCATTCAGCTAATGGAATTCTCTTTTCTAATAATACTCTAGTGTATCTAACATTTCAATAGTACTTGTGCTACAGAAACATGCTTTAAAAGAAGTGCAAAATAAAGTGTCTAAGTTAAAACTTTTTTCTAATTAAATTATTTTGCTGTATTTCTGAGATTAAATGATTATTATTGATGATTAATTGTCAAAGGAAGTATTTTTGAAACTAAAGTTGTTTTGATAACCTTCTTCCTGTGAGGTAGTTATGTCTGTTAAAACAAATGGGAAACTATTACACATCTTCCTTTAGACTAATTCTTAAGGGAAAATATCCTTACTTATTACAGTGCAACTCCTAATTAATCAACTTCATAAATTTTAATGCTAATATTTCTGATCTCTTTAAAGTAGAGAAGCTTAGAACATCTATTAAATCTCCAACCATATTTTTTTCTATGGGACTGAAATAAAAACTTCCAGTTTCAGAGTTTATGCAGGGTCTATAGCTACAAGTTAATCAGGATGAACTTTAATATTATTCATATTTTTAGTTTTGCAGTTAGAGTGCCAAAATCCTTTTCATATAACTATTATATTTAATTATGACTAGTGGCTCTAGTCTTGGGGGAGGGGGAAAACAGAATACAAAGTTAGGAATCATTTAAAAAATAAAATCTTACTTTATGGATTAAAACAAATATTTAGCATCCAGTCTTCATGTTTTGTATTTTAAATACAATGAAACTGATGCTGTTTGTTACAAGGAAGAATATAATGTGCATTCAGGAGTGACTTAGCTTTGCCTCTGACAGCACTATCTTAAATAGTGGAGATATTCTTGGGATTATGCTGTGTATTAGAAAATTAGTCTGTTGGCTTTCATCTGTCTCTTGCAATTCTAACCTCTAAACTTGATCAACAGTGGACCCAATGTCAGCCCTATGCTTTAGAGCACTACCACTTCATGGATGGGTCTATAACAAGATAAAATGTTTGCAGAAAAAGATAGACTTATATTGATTTCTTCAACAAGTCACGCTAACAAACAAAGAAATGTGTCTACTGAAATAAACATTGTGCTTATCCTCATACTCTGGTGTGGCTCCTTATCTCATCAGGGTTCAGTAACAAGTAATTCAGGGAGTCAGTTGGAAGACTATACTGCGTAGCATGGCTTTAAAGGTCTTCACTCTGGTCCTCAGCCTTGCCCTACCCAGAGGCCGTGTTCCTCTTTGTGCTTACAGACAGAAATCTTAGATGTGTGGGATGGAATGTCCACATTTTTACTCAGCCTTTCACGTTACAGATCAATAGAATTAGGAGCAGAGTTGAAAGGGAGTGAGCTGCTACTCAGGGGTCAGGGGCAGTACTTCAGGCATTAACACCTTGCTAGCAGTTGAATCACTCTATGCTTGAACCTGCCTTTCTCCTTTAAGTGTCGAACATTTCCCTATTTGGTCTGGAGACCTCCATTTGCACTTTTACTCCAGGTTCTGCAAATGCTAGGGGAAGCCTTGCAAGCGCTTTGGAAAAACAAAGAGATTACTTTTAAAACCGTGCAACTTTTAAAAATGTTCACTCCTCCCTCTGTTAGTGTTTTCTTGCATGTTTTTAAGTTTTTACAATGCAAAGAATTGTATTAGGTTTTTTTCCCCTATGCCTTCATTTTCTTAAGGAAATCATGTTATTTTCAAGTTATTTTACTTTTCAAATGATTCTTTTTTTCTTAGTCACTAATGAGTCATATGCATCCTGCAAATAGTTTTCAACCAGTACTGCCCACCCTCTTACTGCCCACACCTTTTACTGCCCCAACTAACAATAAGATTTCCTGTTCCCATAGTCTTCCAGAAGTCGCCAGATTCTGGCTATTTCTTTTGGTTTCTTTCTATATGTTGGAGATCACTGTTTAATGCTTTATTTCTTAATAACTTTGCTTTCTAATTCACTATGTTCTTTTTTTCCATTTACCTTTACCTTGAGTATATGTGTGTTTTGTGTGTGTGTATATGTATATGTTCTTTTTTTTATTTACCTTGACTATGTGTATATATATAAATACATGGATATACATATGTATTTGTATTTATGGGTGTGTATATTTAGATATTCAGGTGTATGTGATTAACCTTTACATCCATTCTTTCCCATTGGTTGTGAACGTATCTGAGGACAGTAACTGTACCTCATTATTCTATTTTTACAGCACCAATATAGTGACTGTCACATAATGGACACTGAATAAATAAGTTATGCGATTTAAGGAAATCAAACAAAATAACGTTTCATAGTAGGGCTGAGATAAATGAGACATTAAAAATCCTCGAGGAAAGAATTGGAAAAACACCGGAAGATATCGGCCTGGGGAAAGACTTTATGAGGAAGAATGCCATGGCAATAGCAACAACTGCAACAATAAACAAATGGGACTTAAATAAACTGAAAAGCTTCTGTACAGCCAAGGAGACAACAACCAAAGCAAATAGACAACCTACCCAACGGGAAAGGATATTTGCACATTTTGAATCTGACAAAAGTTTAATAACCAGGATCCATACAGAACTTCAATTAATAAGGTTATACACTGTTAAAATGTAATTTTCAAAGAGAAGGAACTATCAGAATATCTGCGATTTTTAAGGCATGTTTCCTTTAAAAAACATAGAACATAGAAAATTTATAAGAAATGAAGTATTTCCTCTATACTCTCTATGAAGCTAAATGCCAAGCTAAAAATTCAAAAAACTGATAGAGTACCCTAAAACTCTGAAGAGGCATAGAATGGGGAAGTCATTTTGATTGGCTTTGCTATTGTTTTTCAAGAACTGATGTCTTCGTTTTGAAATATGTTATTTCATGATCTGAGGGTTTCCTGCCTGTGCTAAATTATCTTTTCCTATACTGACATTTGGCTTCCCATTGGAACCATTCATTTATTCAGTTTCCATAAAACCCCTAATAACTATTTAATTTTTTTTCTGTCCCTGGCTCCTCTCAAAATTATAAATACAGGTTTGAAAAATAAAATTGATTTCTGTGCAAATAATTCCTCTCTCTGTTCCCATCCCCACTAATTGCTGAGGAGCTGCAGCCTATGTCCATCAGTTATATTTATGATAGGCTCATATCTTATTCCGCCTAGAAAATAGGATGACTGCTACAGATCAGATGATATTGAATCATTGTACTTTCTCTCCAAGTTAAATGAATGCAAATTAGGGAAAGTAAGAGTGAAGGGAGATTTTGCTTTTAAAATAAGTGAATCAAAAATGATTTTCAAATGGCTTTATTATATTTGCTTGCTTTTAGTCTCACATAGTTAGGAAATGTCCAATTTTGAACCAAAAGTTTAGTTTACACCTCTCAAACAAAAAGCAGCACAGTTAACTAAAGTGTCCACTTAATTAATTGACACAGTGGTGCCATTTTAATGGTAATTTGTGTATGCCAGCAGCCTAGAACCTTAGGGAGCAAGTAGAAATGAAATCACAAAAGGTGTTTTGTCCTGCTTGCTGAGAATTGAATATTTTTCCTTGCAAATGGTACAATGCCTGGAAGAAATGGTAGTCCATTGCTGCAAGGTCTGGTGAATATGGTGGATGACAGAGAATGTCCAAGTGTAGCTTCTGTAATTTGAGCAGCATTGTTCATATGACACATGGTTGAGCTTTGTCTTGTAAGAAGATTGTCCTGTCTCTGTTAACCAATCTTCCTTCTTTCTTTTTTTTCAGTTTTTGGCAGAGGCTGGGTTTGAACCCACAACCTCTGGCATATGGGGCCAGCACCCCACTCCTTTGAGCCACAGGCGCCACCCAGTCTTCCTTCTTAAAGGAAAGCATACTTATCATTTCATCCAATTGATTTCAGTAGATATTCTCTGTAATCAACTAACCAGGTTTTATGGAGCTGCAGGAGATAATACCAGTGCTGGACCACCAGCTGTTGTCGTCTGTTTTAGAAGAATATTAGTTTTGCACTGTGTTTCAGCACTTTGTCTTTATCCAACCATCATGCCAAATGCTTGCAATTATCAAAAAGAATCCATTTTTCATCCTACATAACAATACAGTATAGAAATAATTTGCCTTTATGTCATGACAACAAAGAAAGGCAAGGTCCAAGATAATTTCTTTTCTGGAGCTCTTTTAATTCATGCGAACCCCTCTGTCCAGCTCTTTAACTTATTGATCAAATGGTCCAATATTTTTGGAATAGTAGCATCAAACTTTGCTATTAATTCACATGTAGATAAACATGAATTCCCTTCACTAGAACTCCTCATTACCACCTTGGTCTCATGTTGCCCACGTGACCCATTTTCAAGATTAAAATCACCAGAATGAAACTTCTCAAACCACTGATGGACTGTGCATTCATCAGCCACATCCTCCCCAAACATTTCACTCATATTTCGAGCTGTCTGTGATATATTCATTCTATGACAGAACTCATGTTCAAAAATAACATGAATTTTTGATTTGGATGTGGTTTCATAACAATTGCTCTAAAATTTTTTTTGAAAGATAATCACAACCAAAAACGTGCATTTGAAAGAAGGAGGATGTACCTCACAATAAAAATAAAACATGCCAAAGGGAAATGTCAACGATAACTTAATCTTTAAAGATACTGGACACTTCAAACTTAATAACTTAAGGATAATAAATATCCTGTGGCGAATGTGAAAGCAATTCACGAACAATTAAGTTTTATATCTGCCAGTACTACCATAGGGTTTAGGTTGTTTTATGTGTTAAATATAATGTGATCACTGCCATAGGGAGAGGTACATTTGTGAGGTGTAAAACGTTTTAAATTTTATGCTTATATTCACAGTGTAGTTTAGATATTTGTTTGTTTTTAAAATTGGACCTAAAAAAATCATATTATCTAAACTTGTAAACAATGGATTTTTTTTTCTATTGTGTGGCCTCAATTTAACCTCTAGTTACTTCAGTCCAATTTGTTGACAATAATTTTTAGGCAAATCTTTTAAAATCTCCATCTATCAGAACAAAAATGATTGGCATTTTCTTCCTAGGGGTGAGGTAAACCACATTTTTTATTTTTGTATTTTTAGTGGGCTTAGAGTGATAAGTAAAAATCTATTGAAATATGATATTTCATAATGAAATATAATTACATTTTTTTATGAATTTTCTTTTGAAAAATAGGACCAGTTATATGATACCATAGCACAGAAAGGTGTAACTATGGTCATTAAGAAAGGTATCAAAATAACAATATAAATAATTTCAACAGTAAAAATAGCTAACATTTATTGTATGCTCGCCATGTATAGGCATAACGCTGAATATTAACATTATACAAATATCAAAAAGTATCCAAGGTACTCAGCCCTACTATGAAACCAATTTATAGCTTTCATATGAAGGCTATAACCCAATTATAGCCCAAGAATATGGGAAAAGGGAAGAGGGAGGGGAGAGTGAGTGGAGGGAGGGTAATTGGTGGAACCACACCTGCAGAGCATCTTACAAGGGTACATGTGAAATTTACTAAATGTAGAATATAAATGTCTTAACACAATAACTAAGAAAATGCTGTGAAGGCTATGTCAACCAGTTAGATGAAAATATTTCAAATTGTATATTAAACCAGCACATTGTACCCCATGAGCGCATTAATGTACACGGCTATGATTTAATTAAAAAATGAATAAATCAGAAAAGCAGATCAAAAAGAAAAAAATACTATACAAATATCTTATTTAATCATAATAACTAGCTTACATGATAGTTATTGCTATTTTTCATATTTTCTAGATGAAGTAATTGTTTTAGAAAGATAGAAATAGTCTGTATCATAATGTCTGTCAATCATGTTCATCTGCTGGCTATATCTATTGTACATGGCTAGCAAGCATTTTGCTGCAGTCAGGACAACCAAATTGCTGCATCTTCAAATATTTGCACTTATACATCAAAATTAAAGTCACAATTATGCTAATAATAAACATACTTGCATTTGAGACAATTATAAAACTCGAGAAAGTATTACATTTATATTAGCAGATGAAAACTGCTTAAATTATTTTTTAGTCAACTTACATAAAGGACTGTGCATTATGTTCTATAAAATAAAATGTTAAACCAAACTCCAAAATTCATGTTTTCTAACTCTAACTTATTTTATTTAAAGTTTAAATTTTAAGCCTTTTATATTGCTACTATTCTACATACATTTGTTATTCGCTATTTCCTTTTTTAAAAACCCTCAAAGAAATTTTCCTACCCATGGCAAAAATCTATTTTAGAGCATAATTGCTTTAGGGCTTTATTATTTCTGATATAAAGCTCTCCTTCTATAGTTTTAGCATTGTTTTCTCTGAGGCGTCAAAAATAAATAAATAGCTAGCTAGCTAGATAAATCTGTTCAGCACCATCCTTATAGTAATTCAACCTCACTTCATTTTAAATTTATTTAGAGTAAATTCTATAAATCACAGTCATATTAAATGATATAAACAAATTTCCCTGCCCACTGTACATTACTGAGGTGCCATAAAATAAAATTATAGCCCAGAATGATTTCAAAAGACTTGAGAGATGAAAATTGCTGTTTGAACATTTTTACTCTGAGAAACTAAAGTTATTTAAATTAAGATTATAATACACTATTATAGTAATTCATTTTAAACTATTATAACTTTATTATATTGCCTTTAGCTACAACTAACCTCTTTGTCAAGACAAACTACAAAAATAAAATCATAAAGATGAAAGTCAACATAACCAAATAAACAGCTTCCCATTCAGAAAGCTCCCTACGATATTATTAATGGAATTGCAACTCATTTAAGCATTTGTAATCAGCCAGGCTATGTTCTAGGCACTTAGATAAAAGTCTTTATCCTTATGGTGTTTATATTCTGTGGGAGGAAACAAATATGAACAAGATAAGCGTGTCAGATAAGTAAATCAAATAGGATGTTAGGATACCTGGAACATAGTCCATATGTAAGTTCAGTGTTAGCTGACACTGCCAAAGAGTTACTGGAGTAATTGTAACTATGTACTCTAATCAGTAGCTTGTGGGAATCTCAATTTTCCTCATCCTTCCCAAATTTGGTATGATCTAGCTTATAGTCAGTCATTGTGTTCCATTGGGAGTGATAATTTGCTATGATTTTAATTTATTTTTTTATTATTATTGAGTATTTTATTAGCTGTTTGAATATTCTCCTGTGAAAGTGCTTATCCAGTATTTTTATTGGGTTATATTGTCATTTTCCCACTAAAGTGTAGGAGTTCAGCATGTATTCTGAATAGAAACGTTATCATATGAGTAAAGATTTTATTCAACACTAAGCCTTTCCTTTTCCTTAATTAGTGTGTTTTCAAGAACAAAGGTCCTAAATTGTAATAAAGTCCAATTCAATTGTTTTCCTTTACTTAGTCCTATTGTGTCCTATTTTTTAAATCTTAACATATCACAAAGTAATGAAGACATTCTTCTGTGTTCCTCTGTAATACGTATTGCTTTATCTTTCACATTTAGTGGGTCTACAACTCACTGGGAATTCATAAGATTATAGCATGAGGTACATGTCAATATTACATCTATATACATATCCAACTGGCCCTGATCACTCATTAGGAGAAAAGCTTGTCCGCAATTGCTTCATTGTCTTGTGTAAAGGTAGATTTTTTTTTAAGATGAAAAAAATCTCAGCATATTTAGATGCTGACAGAAAAAATACAGTAGGAGGGGGCAATTGATGATGACAGAAGACAGAACGAAATGGGGTAAGATAATGTGGAGGTGAATTAAAGTAAGGTGGAGGTGGCGACCTTGGGTAAAAGAATAGTCATTAAAAGGTAATATTAATCATGAGAATTGGTAATATAGAATATCACAGATTATTTACCATGAACCAGGTATTTACTGTTCAAAGCACTTTACTCAAACATACACATAATGTATATGTATGAATTAATATATATGTAGTTATATATTTTACATGTAAACGTGTATGAAACTGATAGAAGTATGTTTATGCAAATTAACTACCTTCATGCTGTAACAACGTGGCACATGTGTATATATTTACATATATATTTATCTATATCTATATAGTGTTGCTTATGTGGAGAATGAAATTAGCTTATGTGTTTTGAGGTAGATTTCAATTTTATGCAAGAAATATCAGAGACAGAGAATACTTAAATAATTTGGCCAAAATTTCTGAAGATGGAATCTGAATTCAAGCAGATATACTGTAAATAGTTGAATCTGTATCTTTAAACTAATATGCTAAATTCATACATGTAGATTTTTTTTATCAGATTAAAAGTCAACTAACAAACATTTATTAAGCATCTATAACAACATGCATTAAACTCAACATCTAATTTAGATATTATCTCACGTTTTCAGTCATTTTGTAAATTGAGGTTAAAGTAAATTTTTCAAAATTATCTCCTTTCTAGTGTGGCTTTCATTATGTTTAACTGGTAAAGTTAAAAAGAGAAATAGATTTGATTGACTACTTTGAATTTCATATATGATCTATTTAAAGAAAAAGGAGAAGGATTCATTTTTTTTTCTGAAGTCACTCAGAGAAATATGTTATCAATTTTTCTCTGTCACTAAGAGAAATACACATCAATAACAGATTTGGCTTTCAAAATTCCATTTATGGTTCTATTCTGCTACACTTTTAGAGTAAATTGCAAACTGTGTGAAATAAATTCAAGCACTGCAAGGGTTTCCTCTTTGAACACTTGCAAACTTGCTCTGGTGCTACTTGTTTTATCTAATATCATGTTTGGGTGGAATATATACATGGCTTTTTAAAATACACATTCTGGTCAAATTGTAGGCTCTAACGTCAGCATAATATTCGTGTGGTTTTGCAACAGCAAAGTTCAAATAAGCTCCGAGCCGTCTACCCTCTGGAAAGCAATCTACGGCATGATGCCCATCAGACATTATAAGTTCTATTTCTACGCTGGCTATTAAAACATTGGCATATGTCAGACAGCTCAGCGAGATTCAGACCAACGCAATCAGAATGAAACATGAACTTGTGTTTAATGTCATCTAAGTTTTAATCACTTCCCCTAGATCCCCCTACAATTTTGCCAAGTCTTTTTATTTGTATGTCTTTTAAAAATATACACATTGGTCCTTGTATTTTATGCTTTAAAAATACTGCTGTAAACAGAGAGTTGCTAAATATACCACATGCACACCACCAATTTTCAAAATAGGGGAACGATATTCCAAGTAAGAGAAATGCCTGAAGATAAGAATAGGCATGTCACAGCATGTCTGGGAAACATGAGGCAATAAACTCTGTTGATGCAGTGGGTGGTTACTAAAAAGTAGAGAAGAGTTAATGTAGAGTCAGATTATAAAGCCCTAGAAATTAATTTAAGGTGTTTAATTAATGAAGTAATGTTAATAGTTTATTGAGTGCTTAATTTGGCATTCATGGTACTGTCATGACAGTCTGGATTTGAATAAAGATATGAGGCCTGCTCTCAAGGATCTCAGTATCTCATAGAGAAAAGAACACAGCACGATAAAAGCTATGAAAGACCCATGTTAAAAATACAATGAGGAAAAGGAAATATTTATTCAGTCTTCCTAGGAAAAGGAGAGGAGAATGACTGCAAAATAGGGCTCAATTAGACTGAGTGTTGAGGACTAAGTGATGGTTTACTATGGATTTTTTGCATAGAAATTACTGGTTACAAAATTCCAGAGGCAGATATTTCAGTTCAGATGGCACTTTATCCAGATAATGCTTTCAGTTGCTCCCTCCTTTATAAGAATTGCAATGACAGATAAAATATACTTTCAAAAACATAATTTAACTGGGAAAAGATTTTATGAAGAAGACTTCAGTGGCAATCACAACAATTAAAACAAACAAATAGGATGTAATTAAACTGAAAAGCTTCTGCACAACTAAGGACACAACAATTAAAGCAAATAGACAGCCTTCAGAATGGGAAAAGATACTTGGATGGTATGAAACTGACAAAGGGTTGATGACTAAAACCTACAGAGAGCTCAAACTAATCAACAAAAAAAAGAGCAAACAATCTCATCAATCATTGGGCAAGAGGCATGAACAGAGCCTTCTCTGATGAAGACAGACGAATGGCTAACAAATATTTGAAAAAATACTCACAGTCCCTAATCGTCAGAGAAACGCAACTCCAAACCACCCTGGACATCACTTAACCCCAGTGAGAATAGCCCACATCCCAATGTCCTAAAGCTGCAGGTGCTGGCATGGATTTGGAGAGAAGGGAACACTTTACACTGTTTGTGGGACTGCAAACTAATATAGCCTATTTGTAAAGAAGTATGGAGAATCCACAAAGAACTCAAATTAGACCTCCCATTTTACCCCTCAGTCCCACCACTAGGCATCTACCCAGGAGAAAAAATTCTTTAATCATAAAGACATTTGCACTAGATTATTTATTGCAGCTCAGTTTACAATCACATCAAGATGAGGAAACAACCTAAATGGCCATAAACACAGCAATGAATTAGCAAACTGTGGTATATGTATACCATGGACTTCTATTCAGCCATAAAAAGCTAAAAACCTTATATCTTTTATATTAACCTGGCCGGAGTTCAAACACATTCTTCCTAGTAAAATCTCACAAGAATGGAAAAGCAAGTATCGAATGTACTCAATACCAATATGAAGCCAGTAGATGATCTACTACATGTCCACGCAAGAGGAAAAACTCAATTCAATTCAAGTTTGGGGGAGAGAGGGCAGGAAGGACGGGTATGAGTGTGCCCCCACTTAATGGACACTATGTAAGAGTATATGGCACAGCTCTTGGGTGCAGGATACAACTACAAGAGAGACTCTACCTAATGAACATTGCAACCTACTTGTTTGTACCCTCCTGTTAATCTAAAGTTCATATATATATATATATATATATATATATATATATATATATATAGATATATATACACATATATATATAAAATTTGAGGCAGAACCATGTTTATATTTGGGAAACTGCAGACTGCTGATATGTAGACTAGCAGTGTTAGACTAATACCAGAGATAGACTGAGGCCATCACCTTCATCTCCACTAAGATGTATATATACGTAGGTGACATGAGTCATGATTATTATATTAAACCAGAAGCCAGGATGGACTGCTCCAGCCTGTGAGAGATATCTAAAAAGGTGCAACTATGCTGTGACTACTTCTTTGGCAAAATTGTTTGAATGATATGGTGAGATAAAGTAAAAAAATTACATACACACAGAACCTGGGTCCAGCCACTAGAAACCCAGTAAATGAACAAGCCGTTCCATAATGTTGCCACAGGAGCTCCCAATAATAACTATTAGATCTGTTTGTGGACTAGAGAATAAGGTGATAGCAGCCCATCTGCAAAATACATACACTGGATTTAGTGAGTACAGAGATCAAGGAGAAAAAATACAACAAACAACAACCAAAAAATCCTCCCTCTCAAGATGAGACTGCACACAAAATGTCTATAGCACAGATGGAAAATTAAAAGTAGGAGGCTCATTCTTTTCCTGAAGTATAGTAGATTTCATAGTCAGAGTGAAAACTACAATAGTGGACAAAATATATTTTAAATGTATAGGCATTCAAACACATACACATACATATGTTTTAAGACTCACTTTAAAGTGATGTGAAAGCAGGAAGATGATGAGCAAAGGAGACAGATAAATCAGGAACCCTTTGAAACTGATGGTTGCACAGCCAGTTTTTATTCAGAGATGGTCTGCAGACCTCCACCAAAATAGAGAGAGTTCTTTAGTGACTACATGTGACAAAGAGGCAGAAGATGAAGTCTGAGCAACTCCTGAATTGACATCCCTCTGCTGAAACTAGGACACCAAAGGTCTCTACAAAATATAGGGGTGAATAAAAACAAACACATGACACAAATAAGAGTAGGAAAAAACTAATGTTCTCACTTCTGGCACCAGATAGAAGAGGAGGAAAAAAGTAATTTCTTACTAGCAATCTTTTTCTTTTAATATTTTAGTTGAAAGTAACTTGTATATACTAAAAGTCATAGGTTTAAAATGCACAGATATTTGAATTCTTCATTTAGATAGAATAAATATAAGAATATAGAAATTCATATAACCAATAAAATGTTCTTATGTATCATCTTGGCCAATTAAGCTCTTATTTCTGAAATAACCATTATTCTGGCTTCTAGACTTATAGACTAGCTTTGCTTCTTCTTGAACTTCTATATATATTCTTGAACTTCACATGTATACATATATGTATGTATACATATATATATGTGAAGTTCAAGAATATATATATACATGGAATCATATAATAAGTTCTGTGTTCTGTTTGAATTCCTTCACTTACTGTGATATGCAAAATAAGATTTTGCCCCCTAAAATCAGACTCAAATTAGCTACCATCTTTTCCAACTGAACATGGTGCTGGCATTAGTTTGGGAAAGCCAGATCAGAGCACTTTCCTTCATAAGGAAGACTCTAGTCTTAAAGAAAAAAAGATAATTAATGTGCTTCTTTCTGCTATGCTTTTGGGAAGTTTTCCATGTTCCTCTCACAGATCTCTGGGTTGTTTTATCTCCACTAGCACAATTTGATGTTTCCTATTGCTGTATCTATCATAATACATATTTTTTTGTTTTAGTGATTACATGTCCATACCCAAACTTGTTAACTAGAAAGATTAAGTACAAGAAGGACAATCATTATTATAAAACTTAGAGAAACTCGTTTTATCAACCATTTTGGCCTCTGTATGCCACTTAGGAGGATTCAGTCAGCAGCATATTGCAACCAGGTAATAATTATGTTTATTCCCTGGGCCCAATAAAAGGATACATAGCTGAAACAGAATTAAATTCAAATCTCTTTGGGACACTTTTGGCTGATGACCTACTTGGAAGTTGCACCTAACAGCCTATCCTGGGCTACCGTTAGGGGTGTTAAAGAAAAAATTATTCTATGACACTTGTTGAAGTACAGTAAGGCAGATGTTATTCAGCACCATCGTAGTAAACATGGGGACCTCTACAGTGAGATTCTTGCAATGGGGGAGAGAGTTGAGTTCAACTCCAAATAGCATAAGCAATTGGACATTTATAGCCAAGGAACATTGTGGGGGTTGTAGGTAAAGATTTACTAAAGGAAACATCAGAGGTAGGGGGGATTCTGGTTAAAATAACCTAAATGGGGGACAGAAGCAAAATGGCCTAGTGGAGCCAGCTTTCCACAGAAGCCTTCATCCAGAAGGAGAGTTAAAGGACAGAAGTTTAGCAAATAAGCTGATGGTTTGGAGCTGAGCCAAGAGAGAGAGTTGAAGAACGCACATCAACCCTGCTGAGGCGAGGTGTGACCCCAAGGAAACAAACAATATGTACAAAATTCATCACCAAGCAGATGGGAGTACCCTCCCCCATGAGAATGGCTCACAGTATACTCTATACAAACAAGCAAGCAGAGTTCAGATGCCCTCCTATTTTATCCCATGGGATAGACCCTCTAAAAACCAGAACTCCTTCCCCAGAGAGGACTTACAAATGTGCCATGGCACTCTCTCACCAGGCATAAAACTGCATAAAACTATATATTCTATATCTGTAATTCTGAACTTCTGGCACTCCCCTCCACTCTCACCCTGAAGTCTGGAGACCTGTCGCCCATGGAGTCCAGATTCTTGGGTATTTTCTCAAGAGGTGTGGACAGGGTGTGGGCTGTTGCTAGTCTATGCTGATTCTGCAGCATGAGAGTAAAGAGAAGACTGTGAACTGAAGGAACCAAACAGGAAAGGAAGAGGCGGTGTCTCCCAGCACAGAGTAGCAGCAGTGGTGGAAACAATAGGGCTCACACTCCTGTGGATATTTTAGAGACACTCCCTGCCTCTCTGGACGACCAGAGGAAACCAGGCAACTTCTCTGGTAGCAGCCACTGGCAGAACAGATATGGAATGGAAATGCAGGCCCCATGAGTAAAGGCTTTGCTTGAGGCAATACCTGCTTGGGCAGAGCGTGGCAGAGAAGAGCGCAGAAGCAGCATATTCCAAGGGCAGAGCTGAACCACAATGACTGCTTTAGTGAGCCTAAGAAGCACCCGGCCCTCAGGGGATCATAGCTGAGACAATGGCAGGCAGGCAGAGGGTGGAACTGACAGCTGAGTGTAAGCTCTAATTGCACCCACACCAACACAGACTATAGGCAAGACAGACACACCAGCTCTGGGCAGCAGCACAGACTGGGGCCGAGTTGCAGTTTCTGTTAACTCAAACAGCATCTGATCCACAGGGGAATATAGCCAGGACAGAATAAAATTCTGGAAAATTGATCTGTTCTGTCAGCAAGATCAATCAGAGGTGGGGCTGGAACTGAGTACACTGCCCCAGCCTCCATTAAGCACCTGAGATTGTCAGGCCTAAGTTCCCCCTGCCAGATAGTGACAGAAAGCGGCAGCCTGGCTGAGGAGACATAGATCTCCCTGTGACTCAAGAAGGCAAAAACACCTGGAGCATCTGCTCATTGGAAGGTCCTGGGTCATAGCCCTGTAGGGTTACCAGTGAATGGGTGTGACAAAGGTGCAAGGTGGGGAAGGAGGCATCAACCTTCCAAGACTAATTCATTTGCTGGGTGGGTCCTTCTGACCTCAGGGAGCACCAGAGCTAGTCATACTTGACCTGCAAGCAGATCCCTGCTATCTGGTTGCCAGAGACCTTTTGAACTCTTCCACCTGAGACTGCTGCTGACTGGAACAATTGATCTGGACCTCTTGAACTGGGCTAACCACCCAAGGACTATCCAAAGTGGTACCCTTGGTGTGTGGTTGTGGGAAGGTTTGATTTTCCTTTTCTAATTGTTGCCTATAGGGGGTGGGGTGACTTAATTACTGATATTTCTCCACATCTGAGACTTCAACCCAGAGTAACTGATTCACTAGAGTAAGACAGAGACCAGCTGAAAATAGGACAGAGCCACTTAGCCCCACGACAGCAAGCAGTTCCCTAGTTTCTCAGGCCGTAGTACTGTAGGGTCCTTTGCAAAGCTCTAGAAGAAAAGGTATAGACACCAGTCCCAGCTGTTGGGAAAATGGCTGGTTAAACACTACTCCGGAAGCCCCCAACCCAACTTCACCTTACTTGCTCATCTAGCCAAATGGTGTAAAATAATCATGGGGTGGAATCAGTGGAAAACCTCCAGTAACATGAATAACCAGAGTAGGTTAGTTCCCCAAAAGAACAACATGATGGACACAACTGAAAATCCCATTCAGAAATACATAGCTCAGATGTCAGAAATTGAATTCAGAATTTGGATTGCAAATAATATTAAAACAATGGAGGTAAAATTGGAATTAGAAATTCAGGGAGCAATTAAAAAGTTGTCTCAAGAATTCAACAAATTCGGCTCAGCACTTGTGGCTCAGCGGGCTAAGGCGCCAGCCACGTACACCTGAGCTGGCGGGTTCAAATCCAGCCCGGGCCCGCCAAACAACAATGACAGCTGTAACCAAAAAATGGCTGGGAGTTGTGGCTGGTGCCTGTGGTCCCAGCTACTTGGGAGGTGGAGGCAGGAGCCTCGCTTGAGCCCAGGAATTGGTGGTTGCTGTGAGCTATGATGCCACAGCACTCTATCCAGGGTGACAGCTTGAGGCTCTGTCTCAAAAAAAAAAAAAAAGAATTCAATGAATTCAAAGACAAAATAACCAAATTTTGACACATTGAGACAAGAATTTGCAGCCTTCAAAGATCTGAGAAATACAGTAGAATCCCTCAGTAACAGAGTGGAGCAGGCAGAATAAAGGATTTCTGACATTGAAGACAAAGCTTTTGAATGCTCCCAAATTCTCAGAGAGGAAGATTAGTGGAGAGCAAAAATGGATCATTCTCTCAGAGAGCTCTGGGAAAATTCAAAGAAAACTAATATTCACCTTATAAGAATTCCTGAAGGTGACGAGATAGCTTTGAAAGACACAGAGGCTCTTCTTCATGAGATAATGAAGAATAACTTCCAGACATGCTAAGAGATTCTGAAATTCAGATATCAAACAGTTTAATAAACCCAGCACAACTCAACCCAAATAAGACTTCTCCTAGGCATAGTATAATTAACTTTGCCAAAGTTAAAATGAAGGAGAAAATTCTGCAAGCAGTCAGATGTAAGAAAACCATAACCTACAAAGGGAAGAATATTAGAATGAATGCAGGTCTCTCTGCTGAAAACTTTCAAGCTAGAAGAGGATGGTCATCGACTTTTATCTCCTAAAACAAAGTAACTTTCAACCCAGGATCCTATATCCAGCTAAACTGAGTTTCATTTTTGATGGAGAAATTAAATATTTTAATGACATTCACATGTTGAAGAAATTTGTGATAACTAAACCAGCACTCCAGGATAGTCTTAGACCCATCCTCCATAATAACCAGCACAATCCTCCACCACAAAAGTAAACTCATTCAGAAAATTTTGATCAAATTGCAACTTCCACAGTGGGGAAAGGATTAAAACTGTCCGCTGGACTTTTGAAAAACTAGATAACCCAAATTCTACCAGGCTTATCAATATTTACCATTAATGTGAATGGCTTAAATTGCCCTTTAAAGAGGCACAGGTTGGCTGACTGGATACAAAAAACTCAGGCCAGATATCTGCTGAATGCAAAAATCTCATATTACCTTAAAAGATAAATATAGACTCTAGGTCATCTATATTTCAGGCAAATGTAAACCAGAAAAAAGCAGGTGCTGCATTTTATTCATAGATACAATAGGCTTTAAACCAACAAAAGTAAGGAAAGATAAGGATGGTCACTTCATATTTATTAAGGGTAACACTCAACATGATAAGATTTCAATTACTAAACTTTTGGCACCCCACCAGAATCTGCCTCAATTTATAAGAGAGACTCTAACAGACATGAGTAACTTGATTTCCTCCAGCACCATAACAGTTGGAGATTTTAACACTCCTTTGGCAGTGTTTCATAGATCCTCCAATAAGAAGCTAAGCAAAGAAAATTTAGCCTTAAAATTAACCAGTCAACAATTGGATTTAACAGACATCTATAGAACATTTCATCCTAACAAAACTGAATACACATTCTTCTCATTAGCCCATGGAACATACTCCAAAACTGATCACATCATAGGTCACAAGTCTAACCTCAGCAAATTTTAAAGAACAGAAATTATTCCTTGCATCTTTTTGGACCATCATGGAATAAAAGTTGAACTCAATAACATCAGGAATCTGCATACTCATGCAAAAACATGGAAGCTAAATAACCTTATGCTGAACAATAGCTGGGTCATAGATGAGATTAAGAAGGAAATTACTAAATTTATGGAACAAAATGACAATGAAGACCAAATTATCAGAACCTGTGGGATACCGCAAAGGCAGACCTAAGAAGGAAATTTTAGTGCTACAAGCCTTCCTAAAGAGAACGGAAAGAGAAGAAGCTGACAACTTAATGGGACATCTCAAGCAACTGGAAAAGGAAGAACATTCCAATCTCAAACCAAGCAAAAGAAAATAAATAACCAAAATTAGAGCAGAATTAAATGAAACTGAAAATATAAGGATTATACAACAGATCAATAAATCAAAAAGTTGGTTTTTTGAAAATTTCAATAAAATAGATAAACCTTCTGGCTAACCTAACCAGGAAAAAAAGAGTAAAATCTCTAATTTCATCAATCAGAAACGGTAAAGACAAAATAACAGACTCCTCAAAAATTCAAAAAATCCTTAATGAATATTAAAAGAAACTTTATTCTCAGAAATACAAAAATATAAAGGAAAAGACCAATACTTGGAAGCACGTCACCTTCCAAGACTTAGCCAGAATCAAGTGGAAATGTTGAACAGGACTATATCAAGTTCTGAAATAGCATGAACTATAAAAAATCTCCCTAAAAAGAAAAGCCCGTGACTAGATGGCTTCACATAAGAATTCTACAAACCTTTAAAGAGGAACTAGTACCTATATTACTAAACCTTTTCCAAAATATAGAAAAAGATGGAATACTACCCAATACCTTTTATGAAGAAAACATCACCTTGATCCCCACACCAGGAAAAGACACAACAAGAAAAGATAATTATAAACCAATATCACTAATGAATATTGATGCAAAAATATTCAACAAGATCCTAGCAAACAGAATCCAAAAACACATCAAACAAATTATACAACATGATCAAGTAGGTTTTATTCCAGGGTCTCAAGGCTGGTTTATTATGCGTAAATCTATAAACATAATTCAGCACATAAACAAATTAAAAAACAAAGACCATATGATTGTCTCAATTGATGTAGAAAAAGCTTTTGATAATATCCAGCATCCTTTCATGATCACAACACTTAAGAAAATGGGTATAGAAGGGACATTTCTAAAACTGATAGAGGCCATCTACAGCAAACCCACAGCCAATATTGTACTGAGTGGAGTTAAATTGAAATCATTTCCATTCAGATCAGGAACCAGGCAAGGTTGTCCATCATCTCCACTGCTTTTTAACATTGTAATGGAAGTCTTAGCCATTGCAATTAGGCAAGAAAAGGTGATCAGGAGTATCCAAATAGGGTTAGAAGAGATCGAACTTTCACTTTTCACAGATGATATGATTGTATATCCGGAAAACACCAGGGATTCTACTATAAAACTCTTAGAAGTGATCAAGGACTAGAGTAGCATCTCAGGTTACAAAATCAACACTCATAAATCTGTAGCCTTTATTTATAAGAACAATAGTCATGCTGAATAAAGGGTCAAGAAGCAACACCAAAAATACATTACTGGGACCTGATCAAACTAAAAAGCTTCTGCACAGCCAAGAACACAATAAGTATAGCAAGCAGACAGCCTTCAGAATGGGAGAATATATTTGCAGGTTATGTTTCCAACAGAGGTGTAATAACCAGAGAACTCAAACATATTAGCAATAAAAGAACAAGTGATTCCCATCTCAGGGTGGGCAAGGGACTTGATGAGAAACTTCTCTGAAGAAGACAGGCACATGGCCTACAGCCATATGAAAAAATTCTCATCATCCTTAATCACCAGAGAAATGCAAATCAAAACTACTTTGAGATATCATCTAACTCCAGTAAGATTAGCCCACACCACAAAATCCCCAAACCAGAGATATTGGCATGGATGTGGAGAAAAGGGATCACTTCTACACTGCTGTTGGGAATTCAAACTAATACATTCCTTTTAGAAAGATGTTTGGAGAACACTTAGGTATCTAAAAATAGATCTGCCATTCAATCCTACAATTCCTCCACTATGTATATATCCAGAAGACCAAAAATCACATTATAACAAAGGTATTTGTACCAAAATGTTTATTGCAGCCCAATTCATAAATGCTAAATCATGGAAGCAACCCAAGTGCCCATTGACCCATGAATGAATTAATAAATTGTGGCATATGTACACCATGGAATAAAGAAAGATGGAGACTTTACCTCTTTTGCGTTTACATGGATGGAGCTGGAACATATTCTTCTTAGTAAAGTGTCTCAAGAATGGTAAAAAAATTATCCAATGTACTCAGCCCTACTATGAAACCAATTTATAGCTTTCATATGAAAGCTATAATCCAATTAGAGCCCAAGAATATGCAAAAAGGAAGAGGGAGGGGAGAAGAAGGGGGAGGATGGGTGGAGGGAGGGTAATTGGTGGGACCACACCTACAGTGCATCTTATTAAGGTATATGTAAAATTTACTAAATGTAGAATATAAATGTCTTAATACAATAACTAAGAAAATGCTGTGAAGGCTATGTTAACCAGTTTGATGAAAATATTTCAAATTGTATATAAAACCAGCACATTGTGACTAACGGAGAAGAAAGAGGGTGTGGGAAG